>NGBS01000216.1:0-13626 GCA_002245135.1 Proteromonas lacertae | reverse complement strand
ATAGGTGTAACCCTTCCTAAGAACAAATCTCTCTTAAATCCTGTCGTTGGTATAATTCCTTCTTCAGTGGGTTTAATGTAGTTAAATCAAATCTTCCATGTAGTTGCCTCATCCTCATTTTACCTTTACTCAAAGATTCAGTATCATCATAAATATGAATAGAAGGTAAGTTTTATCCCTTATACTATTTACCATATATTTCTATATAATAAATATATATATATATATATATATATTATACTGGTTTTTGTTGAAATAGTGAATCAGCTGTATTATCTTCAGTTAATTCAAAAATATCTTTCTTCTTAATTCCATTATTATTATTATTATCAGGGAAATATTGATTAGATAATAAATCAATAGAAGCAGGACATAATTCTTCACCTAAACAATCTTTGTGATAATCGTGTGTAGATTTCAATCTCGAATGTTCTATCCATAGTATATCGAGATGAAGGGAACATATAGTAAAATGTCTTTAATATTGCATATCCGTATAAAAATGGTAACATCTATTAATCATAATAATAATAATTATTATTATTAATACTTTTAGAAAATACTCTTTTCTATATATTTTACAATTTTCCATTTTTACATATAAGAATGCAATAGAATGATCTAATTGTTTAATAATATTTTCATAATCATAATCTTGAAAGAATAACACTATAATGTACCAATATAAATCTTCAAATAATGCCATTCCATCATCACTTAACATTATTTTTGATAATACATTGTAAGGATAATCACAAACAAGACTGTATAATGCGATATTCATTGTATCTTTATATTGGAAATCATATGGTGGATTGTGGAAGGTGTATGGATCTTTTTCTAATCTTTCAACTCTACGATGTAGATAATCATTAGATAATATAAGCAAATGAGGCTGATAATGATTCTTTCTCTGTTTCATTGTGGATTGTTTGTTCACTTAATATACGACGTGGATCTTTAAAATCATCATGCGATAAGATTCGTCTTGAAAAGTTCATAGATGAATTCTTTTCAGTTGTTGGCGGTAAGTCATCATCTGAATCAGAATCGGATCGGTTTCTTTTTACTTTTCCACCTATTGAGTATAATTGACTGTGAGGATCTAAGTCATATTTTAATCTTCTTCTTCGATCATTGACTATAATATATAAATATAATATTAATACTTCTGTCAAGCAGACCACCATATTTTTTATTTAGAAATTGAAGAGTAGTTTTTGATATTGTTAATCTTGTTTCATAAGGTAAATACTCTGTATCAGTAGCAGAATTATCAGATAAGGATGATCTTCTTGTGGATGATCTGTCTTCTCCATTATCAGGAGCATTCATTTCAGAAAATACAAAAATAAATAAAACGATAGTTAAAACGACTATATTTTTAAAATCAAATTCAAATTTATGAGTATGTTTATTGAGTGAGTTATTTTACATATAGGCAAATCAGGTAATAAATGTGAGATTGAAGATGTGGAAGAAGTTGCAGAGAGAGTCAAAAATGGAATAGAAAACATGAGCGATTCTTTAAGAAGATCGTTTATAAGTGGTCATGTTGTAGGTAGTGTATATTACCTTAAATATGCATTTTTAGAATGAATATGATTCTCTTGATTGGATTATTGATAAATCTGTTGAATATTTACCTGCAATGAGTTTATCGTTTGGAACTGGTTATGCTACTGGGTATTAACCATTCATTATTTACAAATATAGTGTTTTAATTCATGATACAAGTAGAAAGTTCTTTTTATTTGGTGGTATGGTATTTATGGGCATTCAATTTTTGGCTTATAAAGGATATTTAGATGTACATTGGCAAAGGTTGGAAGATGATATGAAAAAAGCATTAGATATTGATAAAAAAGGCAAAGTATGAGTATTATTCGTTAATTTGTGATATAGGTAAATAAAGAACAAATTAAAAAGAAGATAAAAAGCTTTATTAAGTTTTGTACATACAATTTACCTTCCAGTGGTGCATTTGTAGCTGGTTTATATTTTGCATTGAGTTAAAATAGTGTTAATGATATATGCAGTATGTTTTTTGAGGGTTGAATGTGATTGAGATAAAATTCTTTATAAAATTATATTTCCAACCATCTTTCTAGAATAATTAGTCTGTTTAGCACAGAGTTATTATGTTTTATTATATAATGTATATTTACATATACTCTTATCTAACTTTCATTACATTTTTGTCAAGATTTTTAAATGGAAGATGATATATGGCTATTAATAGAATGAAATAGATTTTACAAATGAGGATGAAGTTATGACACCAATATATATATAATTATTACTAACTGTTGTCAATTAGAAGGAACTGATATTCAGTTAATTGAAGAGCATGAAAGAAGGAGTATTCATATGCTTTTAACAAAATTACGTTTGTAATAATGTAGAAAATGAAGATAAATAGTTCAAGCTTGATCAAACTCTAAATATAATTCTTTAGAATTCTTAGTGTTTATTTTTGCCCAATTTGCTCAATCCAGTAAAAATAAAAGATGTATATTTTTAATTATTTATGTGTAGGGCAATGAAGAGACAAGTAGACTATACTTCCAAAAATGCTAGAAAAGCTAAAAGAGCGAGAATAGCTGAAGGTATTAACAGTGAAAATGAGCTGGATAATTTTGTAGAAATCATTAATAGTTTGAGTATCTGTGATGATGATGATAAATGTTTGAAATTTAGTGATACAGTGGATATATTTCAGTTTCCTCTAAGAAAAATTTATATGAGAGGGTGTTATGAAGTGATGTTTAAAGACATTTGTAAAAGTATGTTGTATTATGACAATGTAGTGATAACAGGTCAACCAGGCATAGGGAAAACCTCGTTTATATATGCTTTACTGTATTTCATTAAGAATTTACGAATAGACTTTGATAAAACAGAAAAGAAATATTTATTAGAAAGAGAATTGAATAAAGAAAGTGAAGAAATAGAAGAACTAATAAAAGAATTAAATGTAAAGTTAGATGAGAATAGAGAATCACTAGAAAAAGATTTATCAAGCATTGAAAGTGTGATAAATACATGTAATGTTCGTAAAGAAGAATTGGAAAAAGAAATAAAAACACATTGTGATAATCTAAAGAAGATGATAGTTAATGGTTGTTGTAATATATATAATAATTTATACTCAATTAATAATAATAATAATATTTGCACATTGTACAATATCGATCAAAATAAAGATATAATGCTATCAATAGAAAAGATGAGTGAGCATTGTAAAGAACGTGGATTATTTTATTTGGACAAAATTAACAGAAGTATGAGTAATATAAATACTGCTACATTTGATGTTAAAGATATAATAATGAATAATTTAAAAGCAATAGAAAATAAATATAAATATGAATCAATTCCATTAGAAGAAATGATTGAATTTTATATCTTAATTAAACAGATAAATACTAGAATGATGAACATAATCAATCTAAATTATTCAGTAAATATAAATAATGCAAGAAAGAGCAAATTAGAAAGTGATTTGGCTGGATTAGATGGTTCATATGGGAAGATTCGAGACATTATGAGTATTTCAGTAAGTGAGATAAAACAAATAACAAGTGGATTTAAAGAATGTGAAAAATATGAAGAAGAAGTAGAAGAATTAAAAGGATTTAATTATTATTTCTTAGATGCTTTTACTAGAAGTGTTTATGATAAGTATAAGAAAACTACAGTGACAGTATTAAAAGATATATATATAGTGAAAGGGAAGAAAAACGGAAAGAATGAAGCAATAGTATATCTATTCAAAAATGGTAAAGTTTCGAAAGTTCCAATTCAACCGTGTGATATAAATGATTCAATAATAATAGTAGATACATTTAATGGTACATTCAAAAGAAAAAATAAAATTATATCAATCAGTTCACCTGATCATAATAATAATGACAAATATACAAAATTTGATGATAAAAAGAAAGAATTATATTTTGATTCATTAGGTAATGAAGAGATTGAAGAATGGTTTGAAAAATGTATTGGTTTTGGTGTTGATGTTGATAGTGATAAATTTAAAGAGACATATGAAAAATATGGTAATATTCCAAGACAGATTTACTTCCATTATTTATATGATAAGAATTACAATAGAGATTATTGGAAATATTACACAGAATTAATCGAAGGTGTAGTTGGTTCTACAAGATATAATGATTTTTTAAAGAATTATATGGATAAAGAGTATTTGAAGAAAGAAGAATTATCAAATATTTTATTAAAATATGATTTTGAAGAACAATATGATAAAAATTTACGACATAATATATTAACTCCAAAAGATCATTTAAAATTCGTTTCAGATGCTGTAGAAAAATATATAGTTAATAAATTCTATCCTGTTAAAGATGAAACAGAATACCAAACAATAAAACAGAACATCGACACAATTGATGATGATGATAAATTTATGAAAAGAATAGCTATGAAACAAATAATAGCATATGAGTTAAGTACTGGAATTATTGAATTAGAAATGAATCATAGGGATGCTAATGATGAAGTTACTATAATTGACAGTAATCCTGATTTCAAATTAAATTCTGAAAAACATGTATCAATTCATTATCCAGTTGGTGCATTACATTATGTTTATTACATATTGGATGAAGAAAACTATTTTGATTTGATTATAAATGGAGTGTTTATAAAAATATTCTTAGATGATGAAGAATTTGAAGATGATGATGAATTAGGTTATATTGTTGAAGATGAAACAGAAGAAAGAATCAGAAAATCAATAAAAGTATCAATATATTATATAATATTTAATTTTATTCTAGGATTATAGTGAAGATAAAAAAGGCACATTCATGTATGCTGTAATAAAGAATTATAATCTCTATGCATATGATGTAAACTTTGTAATTGAACATTCACCAGATGAAAAACCACCACAATCCTCAGTAACAGCAAGAAAAGGAAGAGCAAAGAGAAAAATTGCAAGAGAAGCTAATACAGAAGTATATATAGATGAAAATGATTTATTGATAATGAGAAAATGCTTCGATGATATGTTGAATATTATTTGTAGAGATAATTTTAATTATGATAATCAAAGAAACTATTTGATATTTGGTCATTCTAAAATCGGAAAAACTGTATTATCACACCTTATAAGAGATTGTATTCATGAACACTATAGAAATATTAGAATAATCTATAAATATAATGATAATGAAGAATCTTATGTTAAAGAAAATTATTTTAATAATAAGAATCTTCATCCATATATTGTAATTTCTGATGGAGGAGTAATAGGTGAAGATGATTATGCCGATGCAAAGTCAGTAATTCTATTAGCTAATCCATATGATGAAAAGTATAAAACATTTCAAAACAAAAGATGTCCATTGTTGATGTATATACCACCATTTACAAAAGAAGAAGTAAATAAAGTAAAATTAGTTCAAGATGTAGAACTAGTTGCAAAAGTAGACAGTGGCATTTATGAATTCAAAGAATTGAAAAAGAAATCTCTTATAATGAAGAAAAATGATTTTTATAAAATAGGCAAAAGTTGTAAAAGTGAAATCGAAGATTTACAGCTTTGTCATAAAGCTGTTTTAAAATTATATGATAATAATTTTGAATATTATGGTGGTGTAATAGGAAACTATAAATTTAATGATGTTGAGATTAATAAGCTAATAGAAAGAATTGATGAGAAAATGATTGATGACATTCTAAAAGGTATTAGTAAATCATCATTATCTAAGACAAATTATGATAATATACTAATTTATGAGACATATGAAGATGATGTTACTAAATCTGGTAATCTTAGATTTATAACTGAGACAATCAGAAATATGGTAATTTGTAAAAAATTAACAATTAATTCAAATGACAGATGCAAGAAGTTGGCTGACGAGTTACTTGATAATCCAGGAGGGGGTTATGCAGGAAATTTGTATGAGAAAATTGTATTATATTTGATGAAGAAAGGTGATAAATTTCAAGAGAATATTGTTAGAAGGATATCTGAAATGAATAGAGCAGATAAATGGTTGAATTTTACACTATTTGAAACAAGTATAACAACAGATGCAGATTTAAAAAATGAAATTCAAAATAAATTCCAAACATATCATGATGAATTTAAAATGCCTGTGATTGATTTAGGTTACAGACCTAATTTCCCTGATGTTGATGCATTTATTGGACCGATAGGTATTCAAATCACAAAAAAGAAGGATAAACATAGTTTTGCAGCAGAAATGACAATGATTCTTCAAAATTTGAATATAATTTTTAAAGATGGATATCATACAACATTAGAAAATTCACTCTATAAAACAATTAAAACCGATCCAAATTACTCAGATTTTGCTTACTATATAATAAGTAATAAAGAAAATCCTAAAATGGGATTTAGCAGTAGAACAATAGGAAAATATCCAGAATGTATCAAAAATATAACAATAGAATTAAAAGGTAAAAATGCACATGATTTATTTAAATTAGCAGATGATAATAAAGGTATAGTACATATTACATTCCAAGAATTAAAAAACTATGCTTATTATTTAGCATAACTTCCATTTTATACTATTAATCTTTCATTGTATGTTGTTTTTTGAGAAAAATGAAAATAATATTTGTCAAACTCTTATCAAGCTTTCATTACATTTTTGTCAAGATCTTTAAATGGAAGATGATATATGGCTATTAATAGAGTGAAATAGATTTTACAAATGATGATGAAGTTATGGCACCAATATAGATATAATTATTACAAATTGTTGTCAATTAGAAGGAACTGATATTCAGTTAATTGAAGAGCATGAAAGAAGGAGTATTCGATGTTATGAAGAAAGGGAAAGTAGAAATAGTGATTTAATAGAAGAAATGAGTGATGTAGATATTTACACTCCTCAAATGCAAGAAGAGATTGATAAACAAAAAAACAGCAAATTCGTCATAAATGAATGATATAAAAGAGTATAGATTAAGTGTAAGAATAACAGAATTATATTGGTTTGTGTTGCTTGTTCTTTATCGTTGTTAATGCAATGTATGATTTTATTAAAAGATTTAATCAAAAATAAAGAATATAATAATAATTTATCTGTATTATTTAGCTTAATATAATGAATAGAAATTGGTTGTTTTTATTATGTATATCCCCACAACACTCTCTTTTCTTTCATTTTTTTTTACAAAGAAAGAAACATTGAGAATTAAATCAATTTTTATTTTATTATAACTTTACTTTGATAATAAACTCCTATCAAATTCATCAAAATCATGTATAATTGATTTTATACCATCACATGTTGATAATTCTTTTTCTCTTTCTTCATTATCACATATTCCTATTATATATCCTATACCAGCTCTTCTGGCTGCTTCTATTCCATTCTTTGCATCTTCTATCACTATTAAATCACATGTATTCATTTCTAATACTTTTGCAGATTCTATATACACAGTTGGATTAGGTTTTCCTGGAAATAAACCATTATTGTATATTATATGTTTATCATCAAACCATTTATGCAGATTAAATTGTTCAATAAAAAAAGGAATATTATTTTCATCTGACATTGTGGCAATAGCTATTGGGTAATTATTCATTTTAAGATAATCAAGTAATTTGACTGCTCCTTTTTGTAAATGAATATTTCTTTTATCTTCTAGACATATATTTCTATATAGTTCTTCCTTTTCACATGCATATTGTTTAACTTCCTCATCTGTCAGTTTCCTTTCTAATACACTTTCCAAAAAGTCTTTATTGGTTAGTCCTTTGAATTTTTCTAGATTTTCTGTAGGATAAAACACACCAACTTTTTCTTTTATGAATTGACACCAAGCTTTATAATGATATGCTGTATCATTAAATAATGTACCATTAAAATCAAAAATAATACCTTTCATGTTATCAACTAAAGATAATTAGAGTTTTTAAATCAAAACAATAACTTGTAACGATTATATTTTAATAAATATCAAATCAAACCTTTTTCATTTTGCTTTTTTCATGGCATATAAATCAAGAGAGAAGTTAAGTACATCAGAAATATATCGTAGAGCACTTACATATAAGGGTGAATATACTAAAGAAGACTTTCCTGAATTAGCAAAGGTAGTTTATTGGATTAGACAGCTACTTGGAATGTATGAATAGTATTATTTATGATTTTGTAGAATACTTGGATTTATTTGGGGTATCTTAGGTTTTCATGGAATCTATGCTATTATTGCGTATATTTTATTTTTAGTGTTATTAAATAATAGATTTGCTGTTGTTAATTTCGCTATTGTTCATATTTACTACAACTCCTATTTACAAATTGATGTAGAAGATTTTGGAGTATGGAATTTAGCTCAAGAAGGAATGACATCTTCAGCTGGATTATTTATGACAGTATGGATCATTATATATTCAGCAATGAATGGATCTACTGTTGAAGTATAACATTTGCTAATATTTATTCATTCTATTTTTTTTTGTTTTATTATTATTATTATTATTATCAAAAACAAAACAAATATATACTATTGTATTTAAAATATATATCATATAATTTATTTATTAATTAATTTCAAATATTTCTTCAAATCATTCACTGGTAATTTCTCCACTTCTGTTTGAACAAATGGAATAGTATGAACATGAAATATCCTCATTTCCTTCTTCTTCTTCTTCTCTTTTTCTTCATTATTATAATCAACTTCAACAGCATAACACTCATTATTCAACGATAATAACTGAGAAAGACTAATATAAGAATTAAGTGAAATAGGTGAAAAACAACATACTGTATCACTTAATAGATTCTATTACAATAAAATAAATTTATAATTATACAATAAATCTTGAGCTATTATTAGATTTACATCCTACAATAACATATAAACTATTCAAAGTGATTCTAATCACTTCCAACATATTCATACAGTATATATGATCCTCTTTATATAATTCACTACATTTAGTGATATATTCACTATCACTATTATTATTATTATTATTTGCAAGAATATATTTATCTAATATTTCACAATATTCTTTAAACTGTTCATCTGATTTAGAAAACTCTTCAATAGTGTTATATTTATTATATAATACATTATAATATCTTAAAAATTGATATATTTCATAATTAATACAGGTAAATAGCTTATTATTATGATCATTATTTTTCTCTACATATTTCTCAATATCTTTGGCTTTACTATATCCAATACAATAATCATATTTAATCTCTACCATTTCATCACTATCTCTATATTTTATTATTTTACCTTTCTTAAATCGAGGATGGTTGATTATAGTACCAGTTACAAACACTGAATCTACAGGAGATGGTATATCTAATAATGGACATAAATAATAATGATAGAAGTTAGTGATTAATGACTTATCTGTAGATATTGATGGTAATAATGATATTAAATTGTTATATATTATTCTATGCAAGTCGTTTCTATTATTATTATTATTAAATTCTAATTTCAAAATATTTCTTTTATTCTCTTCATCAATTATAAACTCATTTTTATTAGTATCTATAATAGTGAATGGTATATTATTGATTTCATTCTTTATATTCTCATTATTCAACTCTTTCTTCTCTTTAAACAGTATGTTATTGTATTTATTATTATATGAATGTTCTATATATTTTTCATGTAACATTTTCATTGTCTTCTTTAAAGAATCTCTTTTTTCTTCCAAGTTTTTATATGTAGATTTACACCTATCTAATATTATCTCAATACTGTCAAATGGATTCTTGATTAATGAATTTATTACTGTTTTACCACTATTTGGATAGAGTGAGTTGATTGTTTTAATATATAATACTGTAAAGTCAGTAACTGGTATTTTATAGTTGTATATTGATAATGGCATGACTTTGTATAATAAATTTATATTTCTTTGATGTCTTTCCAGTAATTCAATTAGTTTTTTGAATATATCGATATTTATATCATATTCTACCATTTTATCATCATATCTACATAATATATCATTATATGGATTAGAGGTGACTGGAATATTACTAAGTATCTTGCTGCTATAGGATATATATTGAGAATTAATAAATCTCGATTGTGTGGGAGTGGAAAAATCTTTAAGTCGATCAGTTGGTATTATTTTATAAGACGGTGTTGCATTGGATAAGGATTCTATATCCAATACTTGAGGTATTGATGTATTTAGTGTATTTGATGTATTAGCTGTATTAAGTGTATTAGCTGTATTTTGTGTATTTTGTGTATTATTTGGTATATTGGTGGTGATAATATTGTTTTTATATTCATTTACTAATATTACAAACTCTTTAAATAAATAGGGAGTATCAACAATATATCATTCATCTAAACCAAATAATTCTTCAATTGTGATAATTTGTTCTGAATAAAGGAACAAGCACTTCACAAATTCCTTCCAGTCACTATCATTCACTAAAAATGATCGAATATTCTCGAAAAATGTTCGTTTTCTCTTGGGTAAATTGGATATTTCATTGTTAATAGTGTTATAGTTGTTGTTGTTGTTGTTTTCATGTCTCATTTTCCTCTTTCTTGCCATTTCCATCTTCTGTAATTGTTGCTGTTGTTGCTGTTGTTGTTGCATTATTTGATGATGTTGTTGTTGCTGTTGCTGTTGTTGTTGCCTTATATTTCTTTTTCTCTCAAAATCTCTATTGTCGTTTGAATGGTAATGCCTGTCATTCATACTGTTTCCGCTATTTCCTGCTGATTGTAAGAGAGTTGTTTTGTTTCTTGTTTCATAAGATGTGGGTTGTGGTACAGCTGGAGCTGATAATGGTAAAAATAGTTTGAATTGAGATTGTAAATCATCATGACCTTCAAATAATGTTGCAATCTAATTAGTTTTATTTATATTATATTATTATACTTGAAGTGTAACATCAGAGATAGATATTCGATTATCTTTAAATTGTTTTAATATGGTTAAGAAATTACTATAAACATCTGGATTTGTATTAGCAAAACGATTTCTCACTGTGTTTACAAATTGATATGCAATAGCTGGCAATTGAGCTCTATAGATAATTCTTTAACTATTAAAATATACGCTCCTGCTTGTTTTTCTATATGTTTTTCTTCTGGCAAGAATATCTCGAACTTCTTTATCAAATCGTTATGCCCATCCAAAATCTCTGCTACTCTTTTTGTCACATCACTTACACTCAATCTATAATTTATAATCAAGGTGGTCATACTCTTTATTCTTAAATTTCTGTAAGATTTTACGAAGTCATCATACTTTTGAGGGCTATCTTGTAAGCGCGTTCTGATCTAGATATATCAACAATATTTCAAAAATACCAAATCCAAATATTCTCTAGCCTGTTGCTGCTTATCTTCCGACATGATGAAATTTTTTTGAATTCAGCTTGTGGGAGGCTTGATAGATATTTATTCTTCTTTCTTCTCATTATATAAAGGAGATTACAGCAAATGGATCCGTTGTCAAAGAGATTCCTTTCTTTATACAGACAAAATAATGAAGACTCATAATAAAATATTACCTTTTAACTTCAGAGTTGTTGGAAATCTCTATGTAAGGTATATTTTTTTATTTAATATTATTGCAGAGAAGAATTTAAAAAGCATAGTAAAGCTGAACCGAAATTTAAAGTTGCTTTTTTGAATGAATGGGATAAATACCTTACCGAAATCAAAAACTCTGATGGTAATTTTGTATATTGCATTCTTTTTATGTATGTATAATAGGGACGTGATTTAACAAATGACGAGAAAGCTAAACTAAACGATTTACAGAAGCAACAGCTTGCTAAATTAAAAGCAGAAACGTACACTGCATTTGCCACCCAAAGAAGAGATTTAAAATAAACAAAAACAATATATTTATTTATAATTATTTTGTTTGTTTTAACTTTCACTGTAATTGATTTTTATTACACTGCTTTTACATTACCTATTCTATCAGGAAAATATAACTTTGCCAATTTCATAATATATCTCTACACACTGTTTATATTGTTCCTTTCAAAATTGGATCATTATTTGGGAGTGGATATATAAAGAAAATTGCATTATCAAATAGATTTTTGATTAAGTCTGTGGAAAAAATAAATATATTTGTGTTTATCATTGAAAATTGGTAGATTTGGTATGGATGTTAATAATTGATATAACAAAACTTGTTCTTTAGAAATCACTAAATAAAATGATGAATATAAATTCCTAACACTCTCTTCCTTTTGATAGATTATAATAAATGACAAGATTGAATTAAATAGTGTTTTGAATTCATTTGTTAATGCCATTTTAGTATTTTCTGGAATATTTTGAAATAGTGTAATGTATGTATAATAATTGACTATGAAATGCAACCCTTCCGTTAGAGAAACAATTGTTTTTGCATTTTCAACTGTTTTTTTATACCATTCATTCAACAAACAGATAATGACATATTTATCTTTGATAATAATGATATTATTGAACTGATAGAATCATCGTATGTTTGTTTTAGAGTTTCTACATTTTCTAAAATTATTTTGATTAGTTCGTCTAATGATGTAGATTCGATTTTTAACACTCTTTTACATAATTCATTTGAATAATTATCTATATTTGCTTCTAATTCACTTTTCAAATTTGAGGAAGGAAGGGATTTGACTGCTAATTTGAATCTGGGTAATAAATCACTTTCAGAGTATTTTGTCCTACTTTCAAGGATCTTTTTAACAAATACATCGAGAAATTGATCAGACATGATTATTTAATACAATACAGTGTGTACGTATTTTGGTGTGTATTTGATTGTATTTTCATTTTTGAATGAATCAGAAGATTAATGAAGCTGTAAATGAGTATTTTATAATATAATATAATACAATATGATAAGAGAATTTGAAATATATTTCAACAACTAGATAAAAGTGAATTAGATGAGTATAGAATTTTATACTATTATTAAAGTATTAAATCATTGTTGTATACTCGATTAAACTATTTACAATGGGAAGATAAGATAACAAGCATATTAAGAGGTATTTTCTTGAAATCAAATGTTTTATGTAGATCTTATATCAACGCAAGGATTAGAAGATTTGAAAGATGAAAAAACCAGAAAAGAAATATCTGAAATTGGTCTTGAAAAAGGATTGAGTATATTTAATAGTTTTTATTTTAGAATTTATACCTGATTTACTGCAGTTGGAGTTATTTGAAGCAGTTGAAGAAGTACTTCAAAATTCAGATTATGTGGATAAGCAGTTAAATGAATTAGTAATAAAAACAAAACAGGAGAGAAATGATATGAATAAAGTAAGGTTTGATATACCTGAAGATGATAAATAAATAAATCATGTTTATAATTTAAACTAATCAATTTTAATTTATAATCATTTGTTTTATTGTAACTTAACTATATCAAATTCAGCTAAAGAGTATATTTCTAATGTAAATCCCATATCCACATAATTATGTGATTCACTGAATATAATATTGTAATAAGAAACTCCTTGTTCTGGATAAACAATATTTGAAGAAAACATTCCATTTCGATAAGCAATATTATCTATTGGAATTCCACTTTTTAGAATACTCCTATCTTTATTATGATATGTCTATATATATATATATATATAT
>NGBS01000709.1:0-19938 GCA_002245135.1 Proteromonas lacertae | reverse complement strand
TTTACAGCTGGTTTTGGAACAATTGATTTTAAGGAATTAAGTAATTTCTTGGATAATGATGATGGAAAGTCTGGTTGTTTTTTCATTAATTCTTTTGGGATATTTACTTCATCCATATCTAAATGAACTAAAATAACTCTATCGTCGATTTCTTTGGTATATCTAATGCTTGTGTTGAAATACCCATCACACATATGGAGTTGGAGACTATAAATAAAAATTATAATAAATACATCTAAACATTCAGTTAAATCTAATGGCAATAATGGAACATACGATAAAACCCATTGAAATGGAAATAACAATGATATTAAAGCTTCAGTACACATTGTCAATTTATCAACATGATTACTATAAAAATAATATCTTTTGTTGAAGTAATAGAAATCTGAATATTTGAACAATATGTTCTGAACTTAAACATCGACATAATATAGTAAACAATCATCATCCATTAGTGGAAATGTAGATGTTGGTGGATAAATAAACTCTAATGTACGAGGTCCAAATGGAAACTATTTCATAATAAATAATTAAATAAAAATACTTTTACTAAACATCCTGGTGATATTGGTGGTGTTCCATTGATTAAATTGGCTATATTACATTCAATAGGGAAATCTATTGGTTGATTGGATTCTAATACTTTCAATAACTCAGGATCAACTCTTACAGAAGCTATTTAAATATATATATATAATTTATAATTATTAATACCTCTTCTAAGATTAGAAAAAAACATTGTCACTTCACTACTTCTATCTTCTGTTAATGCTTCATCTGAATTTCCTTCTATACATTTACGATATACTTCTCTTAAGAAATGAGAAAAGAAAGAAAAGGGGAAAGACTTAATATACAGGATTTGGAAATTGTTTGTCTTTTTCTTCTTCTTCTATCTTTCCGTATGTTTCATAATATTGAAGCGCAACACCATAACTACGTAACCCTTCTCTATAATATAAAAATTATTTATTATTATACCCTCCTGTTAGTGAGAATGAAAATGTTTGGCGATCTTTGTTCTAATGTCATTGGGGCAATTTGCATTCCAAGTGGAACACAAAACTAAAAATTATTTTTGGTTTTATACCATAGCTATAGAAACTGGCATTTCAGTATCATCCCAGTCTTTTTCAGGATATCTATCGACTATAACTGGCTCAACATTTTCAGGTGTTACATCAGGATCTAGCGAATGAACAAAAAGAAAATACTGTCAGGATTGACTCCAACAACCATGAAATAATCGACCAACCTTCGAGACATGTTTTTAAAACTATAATTTTATTTAAATGTTTTTCTGTGAATAGAAATCCTAAAAACAACAAAGTGTATCAAAATTAATCCGTTAATATCATTCAAAATAGATTAGAAAAGAAATGGCTCAAGAGTCAGATATTCGTATATTTTCAAATCCAATGTTATGTAGCAACTGAATTCATTCCAACAAAGAGAGCTATATTTTCAAAAGAGGATTTAGAGGAGTTCTTAGAATCTCAAGTAAAATTTCTATCAGTTATATTTTAGGCATACAAGCATATAATAGCATTTGTCAAATTGTGTGGACAGGCATGTAGAGAAAAGAAAAATTCCTGCGAATGCTTAATGTCACCAGTATAACTTTATATTGTTAAATAAATAGATAATTTATAAAATTCTTGATCTTTTAGAGATATTAAACAAGTGGATAGATGAAATACCTCCATTAACACAACCTCAAAGATATGGTAATAAAGCTTATCGTATATGGGCAACTAGGCTAGTAGATGTATTTAATAAACTATTAATTATAATAACAATAGAAAAGTGAAGGATTATGTAGAAATATTTTACCACCAGAATTTGAAAAAGCATCAATAGAATTAAGTTCTTATTTAAATGACAGTTTTGGCAATCAAACCAGAATAGACTACGGAACAGGTCATGAATGTACATTTATCTTATTTCTCTGTGGTTTATATAAATTACAAATAATAAAAAAGATGATTTAACAGCTGTTGTGACTAAAGTTTTTACTCGTTATATTTCACTATGTAGAAGAATACAATTGACTATATGTTAGAAGCAGCTGGTACACATGGTGTTTGGTCTTTAGATGATTATCAAATGTTAGTTTTCTTCTTTGGAGCTTCACAATTAGTGAGTATATAATATATATATATATATTTTCTATTTTTATTTTTTTTTATATATAGATAATGAAGATATTGAACCAGGTTCAATTTTTAAAGATGAAATATTAAATAAATACAGTAATGACTATTTATACGTGATGCTATAGCGTTTATTAAGAAAGTGAAGATCGGTGAGTTTTATGAACATTCTCCTATTCTAAATGAAATAAGTCATTTACCTAAGTGGGATAAGATTATGATTAGAATGTATTCATATTTGAAACTGAAGTTTTACATAAATTTCCTGTTATTCAACATTTTAGGTTTGGTAATTTTGTTTAAATGTGAATGGACACCTAGTGCTAATCCTGATGATAGAGAATATGTGAAATTAAAACCACCTCCAATGGAGGAACAGAAAAATAATATAATTAATGAAGAAAAGTAAATATTAAACTAATCAATATATTTGTATTACATAATTGATAGAATATATAATGAAATTGTTGATATATTAATGTTTTTTAAATTTGGGGTTATTTTTCACTCATTTTTCATAACCCAATAGTTATGTTTTTTCATTCTTCTTTTTAGTTTTTTGTATTTAATTGATATGTGATCAACTTTATATCTCCAATATTTATTATATATTTCATCAAAATCATTATGCAATTGAAATAATGTTAATATAAGGATGTATCAAAGATTCGAGATTATACTTTTTTGATTTATAAAAATGGAATGAGTATATATGAGCATGATAAATTCAAATATAAAGTGATTTGAAAAGACACATTGTTTATAACTAATACAGTGTAATACACCACAGTTGTATTCTTAAACGTATCTCAAATTATTTCAATACAGTGTATGTTATTATTTATGAAACTCTCTAATATTAATATATTAATTATGATAAACCTAATTTAGTAAATGAATTGTTCGTTTATTGTAATTTGTCGATCTATTTCTTTTTTTTTCTAATTTTCTTTATTATATTCAATATATGTTTATATTTTTAATAGAATAATGAATAGACTTCATTTATTATTGTTGTTCTTAGCCAGTTTCCAGTTAATTCTGTGTAGTTGTCCAGGAAACTGTAATTCCCATGGTACATGCACTGATAATGTATGTACGTGTGACACAGATGCTGATGGTGCACCATTATACATGGGAAGTGACTGTAGTCAAAGAGTATGTCCAATGGGTTTTAGTTATGGCATTCATCAAGTGAAACCATATAATGATAGAACCTCTGATAGTAATTTGATAGGAAACAAAAGAAGATTGTCATCTTCTAACAGTTTATTAAGATCATTGAAAGATAATATCAGTTATTACAGCAGGTTGTTATTTGATAGTGTAGTTGGTGGTAGATATTTAGCTGAAACTCCAGTTTATACAGTAGAGAGTTATAGAATGATCAATTCCAGAGAATTTCAAATTACATTTTCAGCTGCATTTGATAAATTAGGTACAGTTGGTGGAATAATGAGTGTGAAGAGTAAAGAAGATGAAATGGAATTAGGAACTTGTAAAGTACTTGGATTTAAAACAGCAGAAGCTAATACTTTATTTATTCGATTTGAATTTGAAGTGATGAATAATTTCTATACACCAAGTGATTATGAATATACAGTAATTCAAGCATTTAATGATTATTCATTGTATGAAGTAGCAACACCCAAGTGTAGTAAAGGTGCTAATGATGAAGTTAGCTGTGAATTGGTATGGCCAAAAGTTGATTATTATTTAAAACAATCAAATTACTTTGCTCCAGATAAGACTACTCAGAATTTCTGTTGTAAAGATACTGTATATGCATTTGACTTAGATATTGTAAAGAATGATGATTTCAATAATATTGGAAATGTAAAATTTACAATTTCATCACCAACACCTGAATTGAAAGGAGATGAAGAATGTAGAGTTGTAACTAGTACTTGTAATGATAATGAATATAGCAAACTTCCTTCATTAGATGATAAAACTAAAATACCAACAGTTATTGATGGTGTAAATGGATATATCTATAAAATAAAGAATATAAATATTGATGGTAAAATAGCTGATGCTGAAGTTGGTAGTTATGATTGTTATGATATTAGCAGTGGTTTAAATGTAGGTAAAGCAATAGTATTAAGAAAAGAAAGTGATTATGTTTATGTTTTTTATGAATTTATAGAGAATGATGTTGTTATTCCATCTGATTATACTTTATTAAATGGTAATGAATTAACAGATTTTTCAGTATTAAATGGAATAAAGATTGATTCAAAATGTACAGCTAATAATTGTGATATTATTTGGAAAGGATTTAAATCAATATTAAAGTTGACAGAAGATACTGAAGTTAATTTTGCCTGTAAAAGTTCTATTACTCATACAATTGAAACAATACCATTTACAGCTAAAACAACAAGTGAATCTGAAGATATAATATTCAAACCAAAAGATGCTAAAGTAATACCCAAAGCTAATGATTATTGTTATTTATTAAGAAAGGTTGATGGTAAAGTTGAATTAGAAGATAGTATGATAGGTAAAATTCCCTACATCTTAGATTCAAATCCATTAGTAATTAATGATAATAAAAGATTATTCAAAGTGAGTGATAAAGTTTCATTTAAAGAAGATCCTAATAAAGTTGAAAAAGTAAGTCAGTTTAAATGTTATTCATTAGATAATAATCAATATTTGGGTTTAGCTGATGTTTATCTTTATGAAAGTAATATTTATTACATTTATTATGATTTTATTGGTATGAATGTTATTCCAGATCCATCTAATTATAAATATGAATTGTATTATAAATATAATGATTTATCATTGATTAATCCAATCAAAGTATCTGAGAAATGTACAGCCAAAGTTGAAGCAGCTGATGCTAAATGTGAGATGAGAATGATCAATTATAAAGATATTTTAACCAAAATTGCATCAGCAATAACAGATACTAAAGAAGTTACATTCACTTGTATTAATAATGTCAAAGAAGAAAAGAATTATGATTTTACTACTTCAATTAAAGATAAAGAAAATGATGTTATATTTAATATAAAAGCTGATGCTGATTCTGTTCCATCAGTTGGTGATATTTGCTATTTACAATCAGATTTTAAAGGTGCAAAACCAACAGATGGTACAAGTGAGTTTGACAAATTATCAAAATTAATGAATGTTGGAACAATGATAGATGGTAATAGAGTTGTGTATAAAGTAAAAACAACTTTAGATAGTTCAATAACAAGTGTATTAACTAATTCAATTGGTACAATGACTGTTAAATATGTGTCTGGAGAAATATTAGGAACAGCAACTGTATTAGGTAAAGTAAAAGGCTTAACAGATGTTTATAACATTTATTATGATTTCTTAAAGGGAAATGAATTACCAAACCCTGATAAATACACTTATGAGAATGCTATTAAATTAACTGATTTAGCTTTATTTAATCCAATAGTAATGCCAACTAGTGAAAATCCTGAAGAGAAATATGATATTGTATGGAAAGGAATGAAGAAAGTGTTAATTGATATGGGATTCTATGGTGATTTATCAGCTTCAATTACTATTACTGTTACATTTGCTTGTGTTAATCCTGTTGATGGTGTTGTAACTGAAATTGATTATGAAAGTAAATATGAATTAAATGAAAATGTAATTGATGCTGTTTTTACAAAGTCAGGTAGTGAAAAACCATCTGGTCAAACATGTATGTTGGTTAATGATATTACTAATCTTCCTACTTCTTTGGAAAATGCTATAACTTATCCCCAATTAGATGGAAATACTGTTGTTGCTATAATAAATGATTATAGAGTTTATAAAGTAAAGAATTTAGGTAATTTAAAAATGACCAATAGTATTGGTGAATTGAAATGTTATAATAAATTATCCAATGATTATTTAGGTAAAGCATATGTGATGGGTGAAGTTACTGATGTCTATTTGATTAGATATGAATTTGATAATGAAGATGGAGTTGTTACACCTCAACCATTCTTATATGATTGTAAAGTAACCAAAGAATATAATGATTTAAGTTTATTATTCCAAATGAAAGTAACAGAAGATGGTAAAATTGATTTTACAGAAGAGAATAATATAATAACTGCAACAGCAGGTTCGGACAAAGCAATAACACCATTGACAAATGGTGATAAATATAATGTTGGATGTGTTAATCCACAGACAAATAGATTAAAAGTATATAGCTGTACTTATGCTACATCTTCATTTACTTGTACCGATGTTAAAGTTGGCTATATTTGTGGAATATTAGTTGATACAAAAAACGGAAAAATAAATAATCCAATGTTGAGTGATTTAGGAAAGAAATATTTGAATGAACCAAAGCCAAGTAGTGAATGGGTTGAAAAATCAAAGTCTCAAAAGGTTGAATTGTTATATGGAAATATATATAAAGTAAGTGGAGTAAGTTATGATATTGGTGAGAGTGGTGGATTATTGAAATGTTATAATAAAGATTATTCAGTAGTGTGTGATGCAACAGTATTATTAAAGAAAGGAAATTATTATTATATTGAATATGGAAAAGAATGTATAACTCCTGATAAAACTAAATATAATTGTTATTTACAATATCAATATCATGATTTATCAATGTTTACATCAAGTGCAACAGTTAGTAATGATGTTTTAACATTAAGTAATTATGGTTACTTTTTACAGGAATTAGGTTTCTTTGATACAATGACTAAAACTAAACAATATGAGTTTCTATGTGGAGAAACAACTACATCAATTACAGGAACAATTAAAGATAAAATTGGTAATAATCAATATACTGAATATAATTCAGGTAATGTTGAATTTAAACTGGTAGGTGCTTCTGCTTCAGGAAAAGAATGTCATCTGATGAGTTTATTAAATGGTTATTCATTATTTAGTGGAAATTCTGATTTTTATAAAATGTATCATATGGATGAAAATAGCTACAATGATAAACCATATACTGTTGCTGATTCATCAAATAAGGTATTTAAAGTATATAATTATGCATTGAAAGGAGGAAAACTAGGAAGTGATTTGAAATGCTATAAGAAAGATGGAAATATTAAAGCTATTTTATTAAATGAAGTAAATGGTTATACATATATAAAATATACTGAAGAAGCTACTCCAGAAACATATTATAGATGTGAAATATCATTACAACATAATGACTTTACACTTTATTATCCAACTAAACTAGATACAGACAAAACTACAATAACTTGGACTGGAATAGCTGATAATGCATTAAAAGCTGGAATACCTGATGTTGGTTCAATAGTAAAATTTGCATGTGGTGATATTTCAAAAGATAATGAAATATCAATTTATACATTTAAAGTTACATCTACAGATAGTGGTAATATTGTATATACATTGGAAGATGGAAAAACTCTTGCACAAGCAGATACTTGTTATTTGTTATTAGATGGAAATGGTAAAGAAATTGATTTAAAGTTAAGTGATTTATATAAATACTATATTAAAGAAGTCATGACAGATAAACCAAGCATTAAAAAGTCTACAGCAGATGGTTCTGTTTATATAGTAAAAGGATTGAAATATGATGTTGGTAAAGAAGGTGGATTATTGAAATGTTATGATACAAGTGGTTATAAATGTGATGCACAAATATTATTGAAAGAGAATGATTATTATTATATCAAATATGGAGTAGAATGTAAAGATGCTGATAAAACTACATGTAATTGTCATTTGCTATATGAGTATAGTGATTTATCAATGTATAACCCTATTACGCTTACAACACCATGTGCTGAAGATGCTGAGTGTACTTTTAAGTGGGAAAATATGGGATATTATTTACAAGAGTTTAATTTCTTTAAATCAACATCAACATCATTGAAAATGGTTTGTTATGATAAGACAAATAGTAATGCTCAAACACCAATAGAATTACCTGTAACAATTGATCCTGCACCAACTTTACCATTTACACCTAAATCATTAGGAGATATAACATTTAAGAGTAGTGGAGATCATGTTGCAATCACTGTAGATTTTAATTGTTATTTATTAAGTTCATTTGATGGTAAAGAATTGAAATTAGAAGATAGTGATTTGAAGAAAAAACATTTATCACCATCTCAACCAACTCCAAAGGTTGAAAAAGTTGATACTTCTTCTATAATATATAAAGTAAGTGGAATAAAGTATGATGTTGGAAAAGAAGGTGGTTTATTAGAATGTTTTAATGATGCTAATGCATATATCTGTGATGCACAAATACTATCACAAGAAAATGATTATTATTATGTGAAATATGGAAGTGGATGTAGTGAAGATGATAAAACTAAATATAATTGTCATTTGAAATACAAATATAATGATATGTCAATGTATTTAGGAAAAGGAACAGCAAGTGGATGTGATGGTAATAGTGCTAATACATGTACTATTACTTGGAGTGATGTTGGATATTATTTTAATAAAGTAATGAGTAATAAACCTCAAAAGTGGAAAGTATCTTGTTTTACTACTACTACGTCTCCAATCACAGAGATTTCTGATGGTGTTTTAACTGCAATAACTGCTGATTCTACTGCTGCTGTTCCAAGTAATGTAGTTATTACAATTACACCATCTGTAGATTTAGCTGATAATAAATGTTTCTTATTATACAGTTTTAAGGGAAGTGAATTAACAGCATCAAATTCAGATATAGGAAAATTACAACTTATTGACACACCTGTAATGACAGGAGGAACTATATTTAAGATACCAAAAATGATATATAACATAGGAAATGCAAAATCAGCAACGTTGGTATGTGATGGTAATAAAGAGATAGAGATAATTGGTTCAGATGAAAATAATTATTATATTGATTATAGAGAAGATTCTTTAAAACCATCTAGCTCTCATTGTTATATTAAATATATTCATAATGATTTATCATTATTCTATGCAACAAAATCCTCTTCATGTACAACTGTTGGTAATTGTGAATTAACTTGGAAAAATATGGGATATTTTGCTCATCAAATGGGAATAGATGTAAGTAAAGATAAAGAATATAATTTTGCAGTTATTGAATCTAATAGTGTGTATGTATTTGAAGGAAAAGTTAAAACACAACCAACTATTAATGGTGAATCTGATCCTGGTGATGTTACTTTTACTATTTCTAACACTATTACATTAACAGCAGATTCTGTTTTCTATATTCTATTGGATAATAAAGGTATTGATTTAGAATTAGAGAATAGTGATTTGTTTAAACAGAAACTATATTATATTCCCACTTATTTTGATAGAACAGCAGCACAAACTCAATCAACTGCAGAACCAATATCTACAGACAGTAAAATATACAAAGTAAATGGATTAGATTATAGTATTGTTAAAGGCGAAATGGGAATATTAGATTGCTCTAAAAGTGATTCATCAATTACTGCTGAATTATTATATGTTAACACTGATGGTAGTTATTATATTAAATATGATTCTAGTATTACTGATGTTAAAACAACATCATGTAGTTTAAGAGATGCAAATAATGATTTATCATTAATAAATCCAACAACAATAGGAGCTGATTGTGCTGTAGGTAATTGCAGGATTGAATGGAAAGAAATTGCATTTTATGTTAAAGAAGCTGGTTTTCCAATAGAAGAAAAAACGACAATGAAATTTGCATGTGTTTCAAAAACTGGTGATAATGAAGGAAAAGTGAATGAATATGTATTTGTATCAACAGCAGTGAATGACAAAGATTTAACAAAAGATAAACCAGGTGATTTAGTATTTATTATTGCTGCTGATAGTAAAACAGCTCCTAAAGAAACTGATATTTGTTATCCCATCGCAGATTTCAATGGAAATGCAATTGATATAAGTAATACTGATTTTAAATATTACAAATTAAATTCAAGAAATAAAGCAATTGAAGAATATATATATAAATCTCATGGTGTTACAAGAAAAGATGAAACAGTTTATCAAGTAGAAGGAAGTTATTCAGTAGATAAAGCTGGAGGAACTATAAGATGTAATGACATAAAGAGAGGAAAGTATTTAGGAAAAGGTGATATATTAGGTTTAGTAAGTGGAAATTCCAATAAATATTATATTCGTTATGATTTTGAAGTTCCAAGAAAATCAAGTGATATTGATGAAGATGATTTAGAAGAAGATATTCATTATTATCATAATCCATCTGATTATAAATGTACAGTAGAGAATGTAAGAAAAGATTTATCCTATTATAATCAACCAAAAGTAGAGAATGAATGTTATGGAAAGAAAGGAAGTGTAAATGCAAAATGTTCATTAGAATGGAAAGTTCCAGCTAAAGTGTTTGAAGATATGGGATTTTTAAGTAAAAGTAATTTAAGAAGAAGAAGATTATTAAATGAAGAGAATAATGAGATAATATTAGGTGGAAATGATGCAAATAATAATTATTGTGCGTTTGTATTTAGTTACAGTGTAAATGGTAAAGGAACATTGAGTTTAGAGATTGATAAGAATTCAGAAACAGTTCCAGCTGATGGTTCAAAATTAAATCCAATAGCCACACCTGAAGGTCCAGTGAAATTACCACCAAGTGTTGATGAAAAAAAGAAATCAAATCCAAAAGAATTAGCAGTTGTTATGTATACTTCTATACCTGAAATACAAAATGAAATGAAAGAGATGGAAGTAAGTAAATCAATGGTTATTGTAAGTAATAAAAATGATGAAATAGATGGTGTTAAAACTATAGTTAGTAAAGAAGAATTAGAAAAGAATGGACAAACTGCTACAACAGTTAAAGGAGATGATATATTAATTGTCACTATTAAATATGATACAAATGGCTTTCAACTTGAAAAGAATGATGTGAAAAAGAATAAATTTAAATTAGTCATAGGTAATCCAGTAACTATATTAAATCCAATAATTCCTACAGCGATTAGTAGTATTTCATATGATAGTGATGGTGGTTGTGTTATTAAAACAGTGAAAGGAATTGAAATTGAAGAAAATGATGATAGAAGAAGAAGAATATTAGCTCCAGGAGATATTGCTAATATTGTATTTGAAAAATGTGGAGATGATGGTAAGCCATGTAATCATGAATATATGGAATGTAGTGGTGTTGGAACATGTGATAGAGAAAGTGGTGTATGTAAATGTTATAATGGATTTACTGGTTCAGCTTGTGAAAGAATGAATTGTCCAAATAACTGTAATAATCATGGAAAATGTGTATTTACTGAAGTTTTAATTCCATCTGCAGTTGGTTATGCTGGTTATGGTGGAGGTAATGATAATTCTGCAAATAAAAACACGAATAGTGTTTATGGATGTAAATGTGATAGTGGATATAGAGGAGCTGATTGTTCATTGAAAGAATGTCCAAGTGAAGCTAATAATGGTGATAAAGATAGAGATTGTAGTAATCATGGTTTATGTGATTATTTAGATGGAAGTTGTAAATGTTTTGATGGTTATTATGGTGAAGCTTGTCAATACAGTAACACAAACTAAAAAGAATTATTATTGAAAATCTATTCATTTTTTAGAAAAGTGAAAATGAAAAAACCTTAATAAAAACTGAAAATTCTTTTCTAAATTGTTTGTGTTAATGGAATGAAAAACAAAAACAAAAATTATTATATAATATCAAGAAGTAATATCAATATTTCAATTCTTTGTTGATTTTCTTCCTACTTTTGGTATTGATTTTTCATCAACCATTTTCACTTCTAATCCTTTCACTTTCTTCAACATTCCTTTCACTTCATTCTCTAAATTTGGCACTTTTTCATCTTTCACTACACTTATTACACATTTCTCTAATTTCAGTAAATTCAATTTACTCAACTCTTCCACACTTTCTTTATCTAAACAACTTCCATTCATATTAATTACTTTCAAACTCTTCATATCTTTCAATTTAGAGATTATATAAACACAACCATCTTCATTTATCACATTATTCTCTAAATTGATTTCTTCTAAATTTGGCATTTTTTGTAACATTAATAATAACAAATTACAGGAATAATAATTCAAATTGTTATTATTCAACGTAAATTTCTTGATTTCTTTATTTTTCTCATTCAGAATTTTCATATATAATTCCTGCAATTGTAATGAGTTCAATTTTGATAATATCTCAATCTCTACTGGTTTAGCGTATTTCACTTGTTTTGATAGTAAATTTATAAAAATATGATATTGATTAGTGGTGAAATTATTTCTATTGCTATTCTTTTTATCTCCTACTACTTCTACTGGATTGATTTTTATTACTTTCTTACTACTATATCCATTGATAATTTCATCTAATCTGTCATTCTTAGTTGTTGCTTTTATTGAACTTCCAACTATATGAATAATTGGCTTTTTGATATTATTTTCATTTTCAATCAACTCAATTCTTTTACTACGATTTGTTACACACAACATGTTAGTGATTAATTTTTGAGTATTTTCATCAATATTGCTATTTATTGTAGGAAGCATTTCTGGTCGATTTTCATATAAACACATCTCATATACATTATTAAATGGTTTGTAATGGTTAAATAACTCAAATCCGATTATTCCTACACTGAAATAACTTGATAATTTATTCTCTTTTAATAAGTTGTTTTTACTGTTATTTAGTAATTCTGGAGCTGTATAAGTACTACGATTTACATCTAATACGTTCAATGTTTGAGATATTAACTTGGGAGTGATGGTTTCTTTGATTCTTAACTCATTATCTTCGTTTACTAAAATATCACTTGATGTAAGTGTTGGAAAGATTCCATTAGAATGAAGGTATTTTACACCATCCAATATTTGATAGAACCAGTGTAAAGCTAGGTCATTTCCGTATGTTTTGTTAGAAACAATTATATCAGATAATTTCTTGTTGTATGGGTAATAATCTGATTTTACTACTGTATTCTTTGAGAATTGGAAGATATCATCCACCTTGACAAGATTTGGATGATTTAATTTCTTATAATTCTCAATCTATTGTATTATATTAACAAATAAAAATTAATACTTCGCTTTGAGCAGTTTCAAATACTTTTGGAGCAATCATTCGTGGATATATGTTCTTAATCACTTTGAACGTGTTGGTCTTCACATCAAGAGCAGCAAATGTATCACCAAATCTACTGGCACCAATTTTAAACCCTCTGACCAAGTCTTGCATGAGATATCAAATTATGGCGGTTTTATTTGTGAGATTTATTTTTGAATATAAGATGAAAACAAGAAATCTAACAGATACAAAAATTATTGTAATAGATTACATTTGCAACGACAAGTGCCAATAGGGCATTCATTGTGGTTACTGAACCAACTTAGAATATGATCAGCATGTCCTCCATGTCTACACTCCTGACACCAATACCACAATTCACTATCTTCTCCAGATTGATTATTCTTCAAAATAAGATTCTTTTCACAAATTGAGCATTCTGGAAGGATAGTTCCACATGTTTTACAACTTGAAGATTGATTTGCTCTTCCTCTACTGATTTCTAATGGAGCTCCACATGAAAAACATAGAATTTGTCTATAATTAATAATAAATGTAAATATACACTAAATCTGTTGCTTTCATTGGAGAAGTTCTTCTTCTATCCCTATAAAATGCAGTTCTCTCATACCAATAACCCATACTATCCAAAATATCTTCATATTCTTCAATGAATGAAGCTAATTGTCTATTATATTCATATTGACAAGATATCAAAGCAACTGTCTGTATATCATTTGTTTTATCTAAATATTCCTGCAAATAACTAATAGTTTCATTATTTAAACCATTCAGAATCAAATACATTACACTTTTTTCTTCATATAAAGTTGTACTGGTTGTTTGAAAATATTCTTTTATATTATTTGTGTCTAACAATAAACAAGCTAATGCCAATTTATCTGTAATAGGAATATCCTACAAAATGAATGAATAATAAAAATAATTTTTAATATTATACAATTCCATCAAATAGTTTGTTAAAAATTGTCAAATCTAAAGACTTTACATTATGTGCTTTTAATAGTAATAAATCGACAATCCATTTCATATATGGTAATTCATCTAAAATGGAAGAATATATTTGTTTGAATAATTTAACAGATTCTGACGTTATTGAAGGAAGAAGAATAGCGAATGAATTATAAAATGATTTGTATTCTAATTATTAAAAGATATAGTATACTTTCAGTATTATTTGATAATATAATTGGAATAATTTCATCATATGTGATATTATCACTAAAATATGTATATACAATTGTTCTAGAAAACTATTTCAAATGAATGATAATTACAAAAAAATATACTGAAAGATTTTCATCAACAAATAAATGACTATAATCTTTCCAATGAAATAGTTTCAATAAAGTTTGTCTTTTATTGCTGAAATAATGTGGATATAATGAATCTGTTAATGTACAACTTGTTTCTTCATTTACTATTTGCATTATTCCATTATTCATATATTCCTTTGGAACTATTTATTATTTTAAAATAAAATATTTATAAAAATATGAAAATTAATACTGAAAAAATCACTGGAAGTGTTATAATTACCGATTGATTGCACAATTGTCCAGAAAAATAACAGTTCATTCTTTGGCTCATATTTTCTAAAGTATTGAACACAAGATTCAATCTATTAAAAAAAATATAAATATATAATAAAAAAATACATCACATTTATAATATTTTGGATCTCTTATTGGATTATTAATTACATCTTCAATTATAGTCATCTGATTATTATCTGCAAAATATGTGAAAGTATTATTTGGTGAAGCAATGAAATGATTATTTGGTAATATATTGATTTTTATTAATTCTTTACTTTCATTCAAAGTAATTCCTTCATATTTATTACTCTTTGGTAATAGATTAAATCCAATATAATTATATTTCTTATCAGATTTAAACCATGGATCATCAGATGGATATTGTGAATTATAAATTGAAATTAATTTTCTTTTCTTTATTGAATCATCATATAACATTTCAATATATATATTATTATTATTATCCCATATACCTTTACTATCATCAGGTATTTTACATTTGTCAGGTAATTTATAGATAAACGATGGTTCTGATTGATTTCTAATATCCCATAACTTTATATAATTATTAGATAAACATAAAAACTGATTATTATCATTTGGATTTGTTGAAATATTAATTATATTGATTGATGGTATTGTGATATGAGATTGAGTTTCTGGTTCTCGTAGATCAATTTGTTTTATATTATTAACTATTCCTGCTAAGATTATATTTGGATTTAACCATAAAACTGTATTGACTGTTTCATTTAATAAATATTGAGATTTAATTTTAAAAATGGGTAAATCGTATAAAGATATTGATTTTGTATTTCTTGATTTGTTATATCCACATACTAATTGAGGTGTTGCTACTTCTGATGGTGAAAATGACATTGTATTGATCTTCCTTACATCTATTATTTCAGATTGATTTTGAAAACGATTTGTTTTTGTATTGAGTTGAAATATACTGATCTTTGATTGAGTTGAACTAATACAACCACATCCAAGATAATCTTTAAAATTGTAAGAGTGACAGAAGTTAAAACAACTCATTTGGTAACCAGCTTGAACATCAAATGCTGTAGTAAATTCCAATTTCCCTTTTTCACATTTATATATTCTAATTTAAACAATATAAGCAATTCTTTGGTATTTATACGAAAGAGCTGAATTATCTGTTTGTTGATTACTAATTCCTATGAAATTGTTATACAATGGATTAGTCTTAATAAGTGTTCTCAGCATTCTATGAGTATATCAAGAGAAAAGTGAAAAAGAGTAAAAGTGATAGAATTACATGTAATTATTACGACTTTTTACCTTAAAAAACGTTTATTTAAAATGGAAGAAAAGAAGACACTTACTGAGAAACTAAACAACATTATGAACACCTTTGAACAGTTTCAAGGTGATATGGAGGTTGGAACAAGAGTATACAACGATATTTATATAATACTTAGCAAAAAAGAGAATGGGATGAAAACAAAATATCCACAATGAAAAAAGAAATGAGCAAATTAGAATCAACAATAAATGCAGAAATAACTAAAAGAATAGAAATGAATAAATCAATAAAAACCGTATTCAATTAGCAATAATTATTGAAATAGAAATTAACAAATGAATTAGATTTAACAAGAGAAGAACTAATGGAAGCAATAGCAAATATGAGAAAATCCCTAGAAGACAAGGTTCAAGTTACATTAGATAGATTAAATCAAATAGAAAACGATTATCATGCAGATAGAGATCGATTAATGGCAGAAATAGCAGAAACAAATAGAAAAATAGTTGAGCAATTAAATGAATTCAAGAAGAAATTCGAAGAAGAACAAGAATATAGAAGAAAGCAGGAAGCAGCAATGAACGAAAGGTTAGCAGCACATGAACAATATGTAAAAGAAAGATTTGAAAGAGAAAAAGTATAATATCTTTTCAATATATTTATTTTTTATTGAAATAGTCTGAAAGAGAAAAGAAAATATCTGCTCTTTGGAACACATTGGATGCACATGCTAAAGGAAGAGCTAAAGCCGATTTACAGATGAATAGACTAATAACAGATGATATGGCTAAATTAAAGAATGATTTAACCTCTGAAACTCAATTGAGAGAAAATGAAGATGATGAAATTGTGACTGCTATTCATAAATACACTGAGAAATTACAGTCTAGTTTGAAGATTATTAATTCTACAGACACATAATTTTATATATTTATTTAAATTATGTTTTTTAAATTACTTTATTAAACCGTTTGGGAATTCATCTTTATTTTTCTTCACACATTCCATACAGTATCTTTTTGTATAATATACACTGCATTCTGGCGATATACACACTGTTCTATCACAATCTGAACATTTAGATCCTATGAAAATGTATTGATTCTTTTCTCCTTGTGATAATTCGTCTCGTTATCTCGAACATAATATCCAGGTTCATTATATCTACTGAATGAAAAAACAGATAATACGTTTTGAATGGAGTATTCATTTCATTAGTCGCATAGATAGTGCTTGGTATCATAACACCACACATATGACATAAAAACTGTCCTGGCATTATGAAAAACTAAATAATTCAAAATTGATTTGAAAAAAAACGAATATATATCAATAAATGTCTAAAACATCAAAACATCAAATAAATAGTAACTAATAACCTAAAAGATCATTTAATGCAGTTTACCATCACCTGTCTGTCCTTCAGGTGGTTTCCAATCCTCTTCATCAATTGCTATTTTTTCTTCTTCTTTTCACTCTCTTCCTTTTCTTGCTCTTTTTCAGATAATTCTTGTAGTACTGGATTTACTAATCTTTTTGTAGCATTTGATTTTGTTGTTGAAGTTGTTTTTGAAGTTGATTTATTCGTTTCTTTTTTTTCTATTCAGGGAGGTTTCATTTTCATAGCAGGTTTTTTTTGATTGTTGCTTTGGTGTGATTGAGAAGATGATATAGATGGAAGTGGTGGTAGTGGTGGTTTCATTTTAATGAATTTTTATTATTTTTATTATTATTTGAATCATTACACCACTCATTATACTCATAAAATTAGGATTATTCAAATTCTCTTTCAATTTCTCAGTTTCTTTTAAGACTTCCTTTGGAATAATCTCATCATCACTTTTATTATTATCTCCACTATTAGAGAAATCAACGGTGCTAATTATCACTTTCAACATCTTATAATATTTGTCTTGTTCTTTGACAATTTCATTCAATTGATTTTCTAACTTTTTCTTTTCATTTTGATGTAATTTACTAACACTATTTGACATGTATCTAATGGATCAAATGAATTTGATTTGTCGCTATTATTATTATTATCAATTGTATTTACAGCTATCTGTTCTTCAAGATCAATTTCTTTAATCTTTCTTTTAATTGTCATAATCTCTTTATTCAAATCTTTCAATTTTATAGATATTGTTTTTCATTCAATATTTCTTTATTTTCATTCATTTTTGTTTCTTTTTCTTTTCCTTTAATGTTCTATCAAAATATTCATCTTCATCATCAAAACTCATCGTTATAATATTCTGAAGATATTTCATCTTTTTGAGTTGTTTTTTCTTCATCATTTAATTTTTCGATTTCTTCCTGAACTTTGGATATTTGCTCCTGTAGAGTTTCTAACATTTTTTCATCTTTTTTCTATTGATCTTTTTGTCTATCAGATATATCTTCAAATCCAAATTCACTTTGTTTATTCAATTTTGCTATTCTTTCTTCGATTTTTCTTTTCGTTTTTCTAATTGTTCCAGTCTTTGTATAATTCCTGCTGTTGTTTTGATAATAAATCTTGATTCACTTTATCTTTTGATGATGATTTTGAATTATCTGATCCTTCTATTTCTTCTTCTTCTTCTTCTCCTTCATCAACAATGTGATATACTTATTTTGATAAATTCTTTAATACATCTTCATCTGTTCCTGTTAATGACTTTTTAATTCTCTATTATATAAAATACAAATAAAAATAAAAATATATACAGTTAATTCTCTTCTTGCTTCTTCATCTTCTAATCCTTCTTCTTCAATTCTTCAAATTCTTTAAGTCGTGTTTTCTCTCTTTCTTTTTCTGCTCTAAATTTCCTCAAATTCTCACTATCGTATTCTTCTGGTTTTAATTCTTCTGGACCATTTAAGACGTATAATCTGGTAGATTCTGCAAATTTTATTACATCTCCTACATGTAATGTGTGGAATTTGTTTTTAGGAATTGATTGTTTGTTGACTTTTGTTCCATGTGTACTTCCCAGATCAATTAGTGCAACTGTATCGTTTTTACCAAACTGTATTATTGCATGTTGTCTTGAAATTGAAGGATGTTCTAAAACAATATCACACATTGTTCTTTTCTTCCTATTCAAATATATGACAATTTAAAAATACCTAAAATGTAATGATCCTGTGTAGTTAAATCAATATTCTTGATTATACACCATTTTTCAACACATCCAAAGAAATTGTGTTGTGGTACCTCTGCCCATTCTGGAATTTTATAAGATTCACACACTTTGGAATTTGACATTTCAAAAATAAGTGAAAATGGGTGATTCTTTTTGGTAAAATTTTTGAAAACCAAACTTTATAAAATCACTCTATAAATCAAATGGCAAAGAGTCCAACTCCTTCAAGGAATGCAAAAAGAGAGTTACTAAAATTATTACTCCTGCTAATAAATTGGTTCAAAATGGGTGAGTTTTCACAAATCAATCTATAAAACATTAAAATATCTTCACCAGGATCTTACAATGAGTAAGGACTCTGTAGAATATTTAAATACAATCATTAACGCTTTAGTAAATCGTTTCTGTGTTGAATCAACCAAAATATGTAAAGAAACCATTCAGATAAAGTCAATGCTGAAATTATTCAAACTGCAACAAAACTATTGTTAAATGGAAGTTTAACTAATTATGCTATAAATGCTGGAATAAAAGGTGTTGCTAGTTTAGTAAAATGGAACAACAATCTCGTACTAAAGAATAATGTGTAATTTATATCTTGTATTATTGTAATTTGTTGTTAATACACCTAAATAAACACATAATTAAATAATATATATAAATTACAAAAAAATTCACATCCATTATTATCTTATTATTCTTTTTACCTTCTTCTAGCAGCAATATTAATTCTAGTTAAAGCAATAGAAGGACATGGTTTTGTTAAAGGTATTCCAGGTGTCTTCCACGCTGTTTCTATCTTTTTACCTGGTGGTAATGGCTTAGTAACACCACTGAAATGTTCTGG
>NGBS01001256.1:0-23152 GCA_002245135.1 Proteromonas lacertae | reverse complement strand
CTAGTTAAAGTTTTTCTTTTACTGCTTCTTTTATGTTCATTTGGTAATTTCTTTTCTTTATATGAATTATTCATATTATTACTATACATAATATTCAATTAAATAATATATACATTAAATTGGAGAAATTGTTTATTAATTGTAATTTTATTACTGTGTTTAAATCATTATACATCTCAACGCTATCACATATTCTGATCATTCTTTCTTTTTTCTTCATATTCTTTTGCATTTTCAATATCACTTTGTCTTCTATTTTATAATCGACTGGAATATTTGGATATTTCCTTTAAATACATGAATATCATTTCCAGTTAAGTAATATTCACTATCTTCATCAATTGTGATTGGAGTATATCCATTTTCAGTTATATTATTAATCACTCTAACATATTGAAAACTATGAATATATAATTATATTATATCTTCATATATATTATACTATTGACATTCATAATCATTCTTGCTTTTGATATTTCTATTATATTATTCACTGTATTTGATATTCTTTGGACCTATTTTTGATATACTGTTGGAATAATCGAATGGTAGATTCTTGTTTATATAACCATTATACTTTCTATACAACTGAAAAGAATTGTAAATGATTTGTTTCTATATCAAATTTATCGATTATATTCTATATTAAAATATATAATATTAATCTAAATACTGATATATTACTCATTGATTTCATATATTCCTTAATTTTTGTTTCATTAGTTTCACTTTTTTCATCATTCATTGTCTCTAACAATTCTTCAAGATTTGAAACATCTTTCTTCAATTCATTATGAGATTTAGATTTTTCTATTATATTCTCTCTATTTACTTATATAAAAATATAATACAAATAACCACCAAGTTCATAAAAATTAACATCAACATCTTCATTATTTAGACAATCAGAAAAATACTATATCAAATTATATATATTGTTTAATACTCTGTAAATTTGAGATAAATACTTTGACTTTTGAAAGAGTATTGAAGGGTTAATTGATTTAAAACAATTAAAATATTCTATATAACACAAATTATTCACTAAATAATCTTTCAATAATATCATTTTATTATCATTATTAATATTTACCATTGTCTTATTTATATTATTCAAAATAGTGATTAATTTTGATTGATTTTTATAATCAATTGCTTTCTTATCTGATTTATAGTTTATATCATATTTCCACCAACCATTCAATATTGCACCATAATAACTACATCCACTAGCTACACATTCATCCATATTCAATGTTCTAAGTAATGAACCATCACTTTTTATTGTTTCTTTTAAATATACTTCTAATTCATTCAGAAAATATGGAATTCTCATTGATCCACCAACTGGAATTATTGATATGTTCTTTCTTATTTTATCATCTATTAAAGGATTATTACATACTTCATTTAATAAATCAATAAACTTCTTCTTCAATCCATTATTAATAATTATATTGTTAATATCATCAACTGATAATTCTGTATCATATGAATCATCCTCAGTTATATCAATAGATAAATTAATCTATACATAACATTTATATAAGTATACGGTATCTGCTCCAGTGGCACTTAATTTTTCTTTGCATTTGATTATGTTTTATATATTTTATTGATAATAAAATCTGTCAATTGAATATTTGGATATTCTTTTTGTATTTCTATTTTATATTTTTCAACCAGAAGTGAATCGATTATTCGACCATTTATTCCACAATCATTTTCACTAACAATTATTTCACATTTATCCTATTATAACACAATATTATATTAAATTATAAATATATATTTATACACTCTCATATTTACTGATTGTACAGTTACAGTTCAAATATCCCATATCTACTATCATCAAATACTTATCTTCTTTCTTCGCTTTTATTGTGTTGTTATTCTCATAACCATAACTTAAACTTATACTAACATTCTCAGGAATAAAACTGTAAATATTTAAATCTATTCATTTTCAATATTATTATTATATATTACAATATTATTATTATACTCAAATGATTACATAACATATGAAGCACTCCTTTCTCAACTTCACCATAATAGTTGGGAATTGATATGATCATTGGAATTGCATTTGTACTTTTATAGTTTATTATTTCTTTCACTTTTTCAAGTAACATATAATAGATTTCTTCGATACTCAATTCATATTCACCAACCTATTCATTTTCATATTCATCATTTTCATATACTTTATATATCATTCCATCATCATCATTTCTTTCAGGAACATTTTCTAATAAACTCAATTTTCCACTTTTACTTACTTTTTCATAACTCGCACAAAATAAATCTTTCACACTCTTTATACTGAATTTCATATCTCGTCGACCCTGCTCATATTATATAAAATAACATACTGGATCAAAGGCTTTACTACCTACCATTCTACGACCAATATTACCATCCAAAAATATTATTCCACTTCTATATACTTATTATCATCTTATATATACGAAATATATTTTTCACCCAATTCATTCTCTATTACCTTGTGAATCATCTTATCATTCAAATAGGTGATCACACTTCGATATCCACCAATATCAACTCCATATATAGCGTTTTCAGCCATAATGAGCAAAAAATATAAAAAGATAGTAATGGGTATTCGAAAATTTGGAAACACCGATAATTTTAAATTCTTTTTAATCATGCAAATACACAATTTAAATAGATAAAATATGATAAAAACATAATATAGTAGAAATTAAGCATATTAGTGTTTTATTTCTCTTACTACTTTTGCATCTATATTATATCGAATAACACTTCCTACGTGTAAAGAATAAGAATTATTATCAGAATTATAATCATTTACTATTGCTTTTGTCCATTGTTCTTTTCCTTTAAACTTAACAAATACTTCAACTTCTTCATCAACATCAAATATTCTACTATTATTATCTTCTTTCATTTCAATTTCTTTATTTTCCTCTATATTATTTTTTGCTTCTATTTCTTCTTCGTCTTTTTCTTCTTTTTTTTCTTCTCCTTCTTTCCACTCTTCATCATTCTTTGGTTTTCTAATATCAGTTTCTTTAGTAACACAAACATAAACACTCTTTCTATTCACAATCTTACAAATAGTAAATGACAATTGATCATTAACTAAATTAATAGAATGTATAAAACCATTTTCCCATCTATTATTTAATTTACACTGTATTTTATTACAACATCTATAATCTGTTGTAGATTTAATAAACTTGATATCAGCTGAAACATGAAATAACTTTACAGTTTTATCTTTCATGTTGTTATACACATCATAAGTATTATCGATTTTGTTGTATTTAATAATTCTACAGTCTTTATTGGAATTAACACTAACATAATCACCATTAATAAAAAAGGGATGATTGTTTATTCTTATATCTTCAGCATTCACATTTTCATAATAAAAACCATTATATGCATAAATATTATATGTATTATCTTCATTTATTTTTATTATTCTTCCTATTTCATTGTTGTTATTCATAATAACATCATCACCAACTTCATATAAACTATTACTCTTGTTAAATGGAAATAAATTATCATAAATCTCCTCTATGTATGTTTTATCACTAAAATATATTCCAAACTTAAAACCATCATTTTTATCATATTTTATATTCACAATATTACCAATTGAATAATCATCATTTTTCTTTTTCCTAACTAAAACAGTATCAGATATTTTAAAGTTAAAATCATTTAATGGTTTTACACAATTTAAATCTATATTATCAATTACATGCTTTGTTTCTGTTGTTGTAATTGAATAATTATATTCATTTATCCATTTTGTTATTTCACCTTCAACACATTCATGTTTTTCATTTATTACATATACTTTACATTTTTCTTTGAACAGACATATTTCAATATTTTCTTTTGGAACATTAGATACATAATATCCATTAGATAGTATAATATTGTAATTCTTTTCATTGTAATTGATAATATGACCAGTCATTATTACATTATCAGATATATGAACTATAACTTGTAACAATAAAGGTAATTTATCACTCATAAATGGAACAATTTCATGCCAAAAGCATCCTTCTCTACCTCTTCCATTCCTTCTAACTTTAAACTTATATTCACCATTTGTTGCATTTTCAACAACACCAACATTCCATATCTCTTTTTTCCCTTTCGTATATAATACACTATCTTTCCCATATTCAAAATTACGATAAAAGTAGGTAATGTTTGGTAATCTCATATATCTATTAGATTTCATCTCTACAATTTCATGATTAATTTGGTTATTGTAAGAGACAATAGAACCATTTATACTGTCTTTTCCATATTCTAAAAAACAGTCAACATTGACATTTTCTTTTTTTCTTTTCACATTAACAACATCTCTCACTTTTATTTCATTATTTCTGTATTTATCTACAATTGTATTATTATAACTTACATCTCTGAAGAGTATATCAACTGGTACATCTGTAATAACATATTTATTAAAATAATTAATTGAACATTTGTCATTATCAACTCTAATTATTTGACATTTTGAATTACCAAATTGTTTGATTGATACATAATCACCACAATTAATGTAAATTTTTTTCCTATAATTATTTGACTTACAGGTAGAAAGAGGAATTTTTGTTTTTTCTTTAGTAATTTCAATATACTTCTTTTCTACACACAAATCATATTCACCATTTTCGTAGGTGATATTATAAGTACCATCTTCATTTATTCCACTAACAATTCCCTTTTCTACTACATCACAGAAGGAACATAAATTACTCCGTGGTTCTTCTTCAATTATTTCACCAAATGGGTTTAATATTCTTATACTAAATGTTTCATTATCATTAATCTTCATAATTGAAACATAACTTTCATACACTTTATCATATAATATATCCCCTATTCTAATTCCATCCTTTCCATTTTTCTTTTTATCATATTTATGTTTGTCTATTATTCTTTCAACTATTGTCTATGTAATAATGAATTATTAACAAAAATATACTTTCATTTTATATTGCTCTGATAGAAAATCATTTTCATCTAAGCTATTCTTTATATTCTCTAATATCTTTGCTTCTTTTTCAATTTCATCATTTTCTGTTTTTGTTAGTTTATATTCATGTAAGGTTTTATTCGTTTGATTAATAAAATCATCTACAATAAACGAGATATAATGCTTAAGCAATTCATCATATAATGAAATGAGATGATTAATACTAGAATTAGATAAATCTTCTTTTATTCTGTCTAAATCTTCACTCATATTATAATCTTTCATTTTTTGACTATAATAATAAATAGAAATAAGCATTTATACATCAAAATCTCTATTTTTGATCTTATTTCTGGAATTAAATTTGTGTTTATTCTATCATATACCTATAATGAAAGTAAAACAACAAATGCATACTACTATTGATCTAATTATATCTTTCAATCTTTCAGTTTCTTCTTCATATTCTCTTAAAGTTTTATATGTCATCTTTTTGTATTTTATATCATTCTCACTAATATTTGGATATTTTCCTTCTTTTATATCTTCATTCAAAACTTTCTTTAACCATTCCTTTTCTTTAAAACCAATAATAACTATTTGATTAGTTTTAAATGATGTTATATATTCTACAGACTTAAAACTAACAAATAAAATATAATAGACATATAATTATATACTATTCTGCTTCATATGTATTTTTCGATGTTAAATATTTTTTAACTTCTTCATTCTTTTCTATAATTTCATCTTCATATTCAAACACTTTATCAAAATAATCATCAACTATATATTCAGATTCATATTTATAATAACTAATGTAATCTTTAAAATAAATGAGCAAATCATAAATATTCTTCATTTCTTTAATAGAATTGAATAATTCACCAGATTTTAATAAAGATTTTATAGCTTCAATCATTCTTACATAATACAGTGTTAAATTCAATTGTTTGTGTTGTTCTTTGATAATTATACACTCTTGATTCACTTTGTTAATCCAATAACTCAACTCATATTTCTCTACTATTCTCTCTTTACAGTTTTGCTATATTGTTAAATAATATAACTAATTATTTATACTTCATAATCTTTATTGAAACTTTGATTAAAATACTGAGAAAATTGAAATAATCTTATTCGATTAATGTATGGTAATCTATAAGATAAGTATAATAAAAAAAATATATACATTTCATCAGATTGATTCTTGTTTAATCTAATAAGGCAATTATCAAACTCATTTACACCACTAGTATTTAAAATGATTCTTTCTATATAATCATTATACAATAACATTGAGTTGAGTAGAGAAATTGAATGATTTGAATATTTCATTCCATCAATACCATCATCATCATTACCACAACATAATTCTGATTGTTCATTATGTCTTATTTCATTTAATATTTTATTCATACATTCATTTATTGTTTTATTAATACTTTCATGAACAATTTTTACTACTACATTATCATCTTTTTCATTTTCAACAGCTTCTTCTAAATCCTTGTGTTTGTTTCTAATCATCTTCAATATATTACTAATCTCATCAGATTCCTTTTTGTTTATAGCCATTATAAAACTCAATTCATCATTGATTTCATCAATTATAAACTTTGTATCTTCCTTATTGATTATTAAAGAATTATCATGAAATGAATAAATGGGTAAATTGTATATGATCATTATAATATCATATAAACATAATGTAATACACAAACTATCAGTTCTATTCTTAATATCTTCAATTCTATCAAACAAGTGTAATAAGCATTCTAATTCTGACAAATTGTTAATTCCTTTCAGAATTCCCATAAAACAGAATTTTTGCATGTTTTGAATTGTAATTATGTTGTATTTGAATGAATAATCTTCTATTCTTTGCAAAACGTTTAATTTTTCATGAATTATATCCAATTCTCTATTAACATCCTATTAATAATATTATGATATAAAATACCTCTACTGTTCTATCTTCTCTTTCAATTAATACCAACAATTGCGAATAAATTGGATTACTTTCAATAATTACTCTAATTAATTCATTATAATTACAATCACATAGTTTTGGATGATCTTTATCCTCTCCAATAAGAACATTACTTATGAATTGACTATAATTCATCATTAAAGTCTATATATAAATAACAAAATGATTAGAATATTTTATAATACATTCATTCTATCTTTTATCTCCTCAATTGATCCATATTTATCATTTTTATTTCCTCCTTTGTTAAATTGAAATATATCAACTTTTTTCTTTGTTATATCATGCTTTTTGATTAATGACTGTAACGAATGCTATATCAATATAGAATTATATATAATACACTGATTTTGTCATATTCATCTTGCATTGTATTTAATTGAGATTTAATATCATCTGATACTTTAATTTTGCTTTGATCATATTTGAATGAGTTTAATTTCACCAACAATAAATCACTAGAATAAATATAATCTTTGATAAAAACATACATAAACGAAATTTCATTGTATAATTCGATTGTTTTACTTGATTTTGAATCTATTCCTACATTCAATAAATTCAACAACATTTCAACATCTTCAGTTGATTCTTTATCTTTTATTTTTTCTAATACATCATTGTTCAAGTAAACATAACTATTCTTCTGCTTTATTTCATTTCTATAAAACAGAATATAAGAATATAATATACTTTACGATATTAATTATTTCTTCATTTGAATAATTCTCTTTATAACTGTTAATGATATTATCTATTTTATTCATGTCATATTTCTTATCAGATGATAAATAATATTGTAAGAAAGGAGATATTTCACATTTTATTGAATTATTATCCATTATCCCTACATTGTTGTTGTTGTTTTTCTTCTTCTTCTTTTTACTCTTCTTTTTATCTTTTGATTGTTGAATTGTATTACTATTTGTATTGTTATTGACAGTAGTTTTACCTTCTATTTTCTATATAACATAATAAACACAAATCAAATACATCAATAGTCTTTTGAAGTGATTCTAATTCTTTACTAATCAAGTCAAGGTTTGGATTGTTATTAAAAAAAGTAAAATAACTATATTCAGATAAACACTGTTTTATAAAGTGATATAATGAAGAATTACTATTATCTTTCATCCTTCTACGAATTTCATTACTATTTCAATAAAACATATATCACATATACAATCTTTTCAAACAAACAATATGATCTTTGGTTAAATTCTTTTTATCATTTTCTATTCTTTTATTATTTACTTCATATTTCCATTTTCCACTTAATATTGAGCCATAATAACTATTTCCACTTGATATACATTCATCCATATTCAGAGTCTTTATCATCTTTATTTCTGAGTTTAACGTTTCTTGTGTTTCTTCTATTACTGTTCTTTGGAAATAAGGAATTCTCATTGTTCCACCAACTGGTAATATCTTCAAATTCTTCTTCATTTCATCATTCAATTTACTATTCTGTATAAATTCTCTTAATATTTCTTTTAATTTATCACCCAAATCTTTGATTATGGAGTTTAATTCATCTACTGTTAAAACATTCTCATAAGTTTCATCTTCTGTCAAATCGATTGATAAATTGATTGAACTTGCTCCATCAGCACTTAATTTACATTTACATTTCATTAACTCATTTGTTATTTTGCTTATTATCACTTCATCTTTTGTATTTATTTCTGGAAAGTCTTTTTTTATTTCATTCTCATAATGTTTAAATAACAATTCATCAATTTTCTTTCCATTGATTTCTTCATTACACATTTCATTTATTATTTCACATTTATCTCTTTCATATTTACTCATTGTCAAATTCATATATAAATATCCAATATCAACTATTAATAGATATTCTACTTCCTTTTCATCTAATAAAAATGAGTTGTTATTTTCATATCCATAACAAATACTCACACTCAAATTCTCTGGTATTATACTCAATAAATTCATATTTAATCGATTACATAATATCTTTATTATATCTTTCTCTAATTCACCATAACTGTTTGGAATAGATATTATTATCGGCATTGCATCTTTCTCTTCTTCTTTCTTAGATTCATCTCTTTTATATATCTCTTGAATTTTAGATAAAAACATCATATATAAATGTTCTACACTCAATTTATCTTCTTTTATCTATTCAATAACATATCATTAATTATATATTCATACATTAAATATTATTCCATTTACTTCCATTCTCTCTACATTCTTCTTTTTTAATCTCAAGTCATTTTCAAAGTCCAAATCATCATATTTCTTTCCCAATAAATCCTTTATACTTGTTATTGAGTATTTAACATCTCGACGAGACTAGAACACTAAATACTAAAATACAAATACAGGGTTAAAAGCTTTTTGACCAATCATCCTCTTACCTAAATTACCTTCTAAAAATACTATTCCACATCTATTATTTATATCAAATAAAAATACGGCAGAGATTTCTCACCTAAATCAGTTTCATATAGTTTATATCCCTCAGCAGTAGAATATGATGTGGTTGTGATTTTATATCCGCCAAAATCAACACCGTAAACTATATCACTCATAAATAGGCTTGATTCAAAGCTTGAGTTAATACACAGAAAGACAATACAAAATTCATTATGTATTTTGTATTGTTTTTGAAAAATGAAAAACATCATATATAACAATGTAAAGAGGTTATTGATTTTAGATTTACACTGTTATTTTTATTTTTAATATATCTAGAGTTTTATAACTAATAGTCTTTCTTTCATCTAAATACCTTATTTCATATTCTCTTCTTCCATCTTCATATTTGTGAAATTTTAATAAAGTGGCTGTATAATATCCTTTTTTTGTTAAATCAGAGTAATATTTACAAGTTGATTGATCTTTTCTTATATCATAATGATCTTCTTTATTCTATTAAAATATATCATAATAATAAAATATACAATTGGTTTTATTTGTGTTAGTGGAATTCTATCCAGCAATCTAGTAGATTGTATTTTATATGAATTTTCACTTGAATAAAACTGTGTAATTCTTCCTTCCAACAATTCAGCTTTTCCATTCTTTGTTACATACACTTCAACTTTTTCACCAATAACAAAATACTCATTTATGTCTTCTTCTTTTACATTAACATATCTTTTCTTTTCACTTTCTACATATATTTCATATCTAAATATAAAATATATATTATATTAAAATATACTTGTTGTTTTCTTTATCAATATTCTTTATTATTCCTGGAATCCAATCATATCTATTTTTCATTACAACCACATCTCCTATTTTATATTTACTTTTTATTCTTCTCATATTCTCTGGCTTTACTAATGTATTTTGATTTGTTTGATAATTAACTAAATACCCTTTCATTCTCTCATCATATTTTATTATTATTACTTTCTTCCATCCTCCAAATATATTTGCTTCTACTAATTCACCTTCTTTGTATATTTCCACTTCTTCTTTTACTATTTTTCTTATTCTATCTTTTCCTACAAATTCCATTCTTCCATTCAACAACACTTTATATTCATTCTTTACAGTATCCCAACCATATATTTTCGTTTTTTTCCATTCTGGATTTGTATTATCTTTTATATTTACTTCTACTTCTTCTTTAACATAATATTTTACATCATTACTAATTTTTCTTATCAGATTTGAAGGGAAACATTTGGAGTTATTACTGCCATATTCTAATAAATATTCATCTTTTTCTGAATTGAAATCTTTTACTTTTGCTTCTTTCCATTCTTCATTTCCGCAGTAATTCATATAAACTTCCACTGTTTCATTAATTTTATATAATTGTTTTACTATTCTTCTAATTATATCTTCAGATTTAATAGAACGAGTACAATCATCAAATATTATATAATAATCATCACTTTCATAATTACAACTTTTTATTCTTCCAATTCTCTCTTCTACCTTTCCACCAAATTTTATATTCACCTCTACTTCTTCTCCTTTTTTATATATAGGTTTTGATATTGTTTTTTCTTCTTCTCTTTTTCTTCCTCTAGTTTCTTTTGTTTTTCTTTTTTTATTTTCTCTTCATCTTCTATTTTCTTTCTTCTTTCTTCTTCTTGTTGTTGTTTATTTTCTTCCTGTTGTCTTTCTTCGTCTTCTATTCTCTGTTTTTCTTTTAACTTTTCTATCATTTCCAAATGTTTTGGTTTTGTCAATATCTTATCTTCATTTACTGTTTTAGTAATTTCATCATCTTTCTCATCTTTATATTTTATTTTATATTCTTTTCTTCCATCTTTATATCTATCAGTTGATAATACTTCGCATTCTACATCAATTCCTAATTCTTCATCAACATAAAATCTAAAAATTGTAGGATTAAAGTCTTTATGCTTTACATCATTATTTTCATTCACTCCTTTTTCATATTTCATTTCATTTTTATTATCTTCTTCTTTTTTCTCTTCTTCTTTTGTTCTTTTCTTTCTCTTCTCTGTTAATTTTCTCACATTTACAGGTTTTATTCCATATCTAATCACACTTCCAACCATTAAACTAAATTCATTCTTTTCATTATCATAATCATTTATTATTGTTATTTTCCATTCTTCTTTACCTTTAAACATCAATAACGCTTCTACTTCTTCACCAATACAATACTCTATATTATCTTTATCTTTCTTTTCTTCTTCCTTTTCTTCTCCTATTCTTTTAATTTCACTTTCATTTACATTTCTTATATATTCATATTTATCTACATTTTCAATACATAATATGTATTTCATTTCATCTGTTATTGAATGAATAATTCCATTTTGATTATGATAAATAATCTTTTCATTTATTTCATATTTATGATTTTGTTTTGTTTTAGGAGTTAATTCTTCTTCTTTCATTTTATAAAGTAGTGGATTATGATTAATATATTCTTCTTCTAAATCATAACAATTCTCATTATAATGAACAAATATTACTTTAAATTCTTTCCTATCTTTCATTACAATATCTCCAATATTATATTTGTTTTTTGTTTTAAATAAATCCCTTCTTATTCTTTCCAATAATACATTCTCTTTGTATTTACCATTATCATACAATATTGAATATTTACTATTATCATCTTCTACTCTTGTTATTATTCCCTTTTCTCCTTCTATATTCATAATTCTATCACCAACTGTGAATAGTGTGTTTGAATCATTATAGGGATGAATATTATCTTCATTCACATACTTATATTCATGACTTTTATATAATACTCCATACTGTAATCCATATTTTGATTCATCTGTTAATTTATATCTTATTTCGTTTATTCTACCTCTATAATTAGCAGTAACATCCATTTTTAATCTATAATTATTGTCTTCATATAAATATATCTGATTATGATATATATTTTCAATTAATTCTTTATTATTTGAAATTGAATAAGTTCCATTTTCATTTATTGAAGTTATTATACCTTTTGTGATTAACTTTTCATTTATTACATATAGTACTTCGTCATTCTTTTTAAATTTTGATAAACTAATCATATAATCAGGAATATCATGAAGTAAGTATTTATTTAACAACAATAAATCATAGTCATTTGTATTTCTATTGTAAGATAATACAATTGCAGGTAAAATACAATTCTCATCAAAAAACGCATTCACTTTAGTTAATATATTATATTTCTTATTGAAAGAAGGATGAATATCTAAATAATTGACTAATTTACATGATGAATTATCTGATTTGACAGATACTTTATTATTGATAATTTTTTCTATCACACCTTTGTTCATTTTTTCCTTTCATTTTTAACTTCATCAACAAATAACACTATATCACCTACTAAATACTGATTTTCAGATATTACATCTTTTAAATCCATCCTTTTTTCATTTTCAATATCTATTATTGGAAGATTATATTCTTCATTATATCCAATTATCTTTCCTTTTTCTTTTTTATCACTATATACTACATAACAAGGATAGGAAATTTTATCTTTTGTTTCTATCACTTCAACTACATCCATTACTTTATATTTTCCTTTAAATGAAGGATTGTATTTACTCTCTTTTAAATCAGAAAAAACAATGTGATTAATGACAAACTGATTATTATAATATACACTAATACCATCAGTCATTTTAATTCCAATTTTCACTACTTGAACTACAACATTATTTGACTGTTTTAATTCATAATAATCACCTATTTTGACTGTTTTACCTTCAATTCTTTTATTTGTTTCAACTTTTTGATTTGTTTTATCTTTTGAAGGTTTTATTAGTTTCTCATTCACATTAAAATCATATTCACCATTTTCATAAGTAATATTATAACTTCCATCTTCATTTATTCCATTGATTATTCCTTTTCTTTTAATGTTTCTGTGATTTAATAACTGTTTTTCTTCTATTCCTTCATGAATGGTGTTGGTTTTAAAAGAATATATTTCATATCTATTAGATAAACTAATACAACAATACAGTTTCTTTTTTTCATCTAGATTTAAAACCACTCCATAACTATCTCTGCTCTTATCATATACTATACTACCTTTCTTCCATCCTACTGCTTTTATTGTAGTTTCTAATAAGTTGTTTGTTTTAATTGTGTTGAATAAAGGATTGTTCTTTAAATCAACACAAATATTCTATTATAATAATAATCACATAAGAATACTTCAACTTCATTCTTCATCTTTTCATAATCAGCATAATGTAATGATTGTTTTGTTATTTCTTTTTTATATTCTTCTAATTTTTGTTTAGTATTATCATCTAATATTTCTTTATAAGTATTCAACAAACCTTCAACTATTTTTAATAATTCTGTTGATTTAAATTGGGTATATTCTAAATCCAATTCTTCTAATCCTTTCACCAATTTTTCAATATTTCTATTCTCCTTTATCATTTTTTCATATTTACTTAAATCTATTGATCTATTAGTTTGTTTAAATTTTAATCTATTTATTCATATTATAGTATTTATTGAATAATATACATAATTTCATTAATCTTAAATATAATATCATCAATACATTTCAAAATAGATTTGTAAGTCTATAAATTTGAATTTATAATTATTTTATACCTTTATACTATCACATTTCTCTTTTAATCTTATTCTTTCACTTTCATATTCCTCTTTTGTTGATAATATCATTTTATCTTCAATTCTTTCCTCTTTTTCAATTATTGGATATTTTTGTATTTTTATTGACATAATTCCATTGTTTTTTAATAATTCTGATGTTATTTTATCAACAATAATATAATCCCATTCTGATAATTGTATTTCATTCATTAAATCCACATAATTAAAACTATTTATATTACATCAATAAAATATAATACTATTGTGCTTCATATTCATTTCTAGCTATTGATATATCTTGAATTCTTTGATTTTCTTTTATTATCTCATTTTCATTTTTAAATACTTCATTATAATATCCATATATCAATGTTTTTACATTAATATTATTATATGATAAATAATTACTATAATAATATATTTTTCTTTCAATATTTTCTATTTTTGATTTTATAATCTTTTCTTCATATCTTTTATTCACATAATCATCAAATAAATCAATTATTTCTTCTAAAACTGGTAAAATATTGATTTTTTCATTTCTTTCAACTATGTCTTTTATAATCTTTATAATTACATGACTATTTTGGAATAATAAACAATAAACATACAATTTTGAATAACATGATTCAGTAGCTTTTCCATTCTCTTCTCCACTCATCTTAGAATAATCTGTTATATACACTAGTGTTTGAATAATTGACTTTTCATCTAATTGTGTAGTTTTAATTAATTCTTTGTATTTTTCATCTTTTATTTTTGGAAAATCATTAGGAAATTCCTTAATATTGTTTATTCTCATTAATCTTTCAATCATTTCATTCATCATCACTTCTTTTTGAACTTTTATTATTGATTTGATTTGATTGTTTAGTTTTTCATTATCTTTATTCAATCTCTCATCTTTCATTGCATTTATTAACTCTTCAATTATGGAAAGATCTTTATCACATTTTTCTAATTTCTTCGCTTTGTTTAAATATTTATAACTGAAATACTGAGCAAATGGAGAATAACCACTTTCATATTTCTCTTCTTCTTTTGTATTAACAACACTGTCTTTACAATACTAATTCATTATATAAAATATCAATTATACATAGAAGAACTTAATTAAACAGTTTAATTCTGATTTTATTTTACTGTAATCACAATCATCTCTTATCATTTTCATTTCAATTTTACTAAGATTCAATTCCAAATAGTCATATAAGTCTGGAAAGTCTTTTAATTCCATTCTTTTATTTATCATCTCATTTTGAAGTTCATTACTATTACAATAAAACATATATCACATATACAATCTTTTCAAACAAACAATATGATCTTTGGTTAAATTCTTTTTATCATTTTCTATTCTTTTATTATTTACTTCATATTTCCATTTTCCACTTAATATTGAGCCATAATAACTATTTCCACTTGATATACATTCATCCATATTCAGAGTCTTTATCATCTTTATTTCTGAGTTTAACGTTTCTTGTGTTTCTTCTATTACTGTTCTTTGGAAATAAGGAATTCTCATTGTTCCACCAACTGGTAATATCTTCAAATTCTTCTTCATTTCTTCATTCAATTTACTTTTCTGTATAAATTCTCTTAATATTTCTTTTAATTTATCACCCAAATCTTTGATTATGGAGTTTAATTCATCTACTGTTAAAACATTCTCATAAGTTTCATCTTCTGTCAAATCGATTGATAAATTGATTGAACTTGCTCCATCAGCACTTAATTTACATTTACATTTTATTAACTCATTTGTTATTTTGCTTATTATCACTTCATCTTTTGTATTTATTTCTGGAAAGTCTTTTTTTATTTCATTCTCATAATGTTTAAATAACAATTCATCAATTTTCTTTCCATTGATTTCTTCATTACACATTTCATTTATTATTTCACATTTATCTCTTTCATATTTACTCATTGTCAAATTCATATATAAATATCCAATATCAACTATTAATAGATATTCTACTTCCTTTTCATCTAATAAAAATGAGTTGTTATTTTCATATCCATAACAAATACTCACACTCAAATTCTCTGGTATTATACTCAATAAATTCATATTTAATCGATTACATAATATCTTTATTATATCTTTCTCTAATTCACCATAACTGTTTGGAATAGATATTATTATCGGCATTGCATCTTTCTCTTCTTCTTTCTTAGATTCATCTCTTTTATATATCTCTTGAATTTTAGATAAAAACATCATATATAAATGTTCTACACTCAATTTATCTTCTTTTATCTATTCAATAACATATCATTAATTATATATTCATACATTAAATATTATTCCATTTACTTCCATTCTCTCTACATTCTTCTTTTTTAATCTCAAGTCATTTTTGAAGTCCAGATAATCATATTTCTTTCCCAATAAATTCTTTATACTCGTTATGGAGTATTTTACATCTCGACGAGACTAGAGCACTAAATACTAAAAAACAAATACAGGGTTAAAAGCTTTTTGACCAATCATCCTCTTACCTAAATTACCTTCTAAAAATACTATTCCACATCTATTATTTATATCAAATAAAAATACGGCAGAGATTTCTCACCTAAATCAGTTTCATATAGTTTATATCCCTCAGCAGTAGAATATGATGTGGTTGTGATTTTATATCCACCAAAATCAACACCATATACCTTTTCAATCTTTGCAGACATAAAAAGTGACTTTTCTAAACTTTACAGTATGACATTTTCGCTAAATATTTATATCATAATAGAATATGTATTTTTTATACCCTACAATAGATATTATGTTATTACAAAGAAGATTGAGATCATTTTTGAAAGTATTTACACAGAATTTAAAGTAATGTAAAAATATATAAAATATGCTATAATGTATATTATGACTATTCTTTCTGCTCAAAAGCCTCTAATTCGTTATATTGTTATTAACTATAAGTATTGTGATCATTTAGCAATTATTTAATATTGCAGCACTTTATCACCATATTTACTTTGTTAACACTACTAGTTCATCCATATAGACTACTTCATAAAATATGAATAATTCAATTTCAATATCCTCCAAATATATACTTCATAGTCACTTTATTCTAATCAACTTCTTCATAACTGCATAAAATCTAAACTGGAAGAGAAAAGAAGAATTTTTCATTCAAACTTAAGCTTGAAATTTTGAATTTTTTAAAAACGTTTGTTAGTTTATCTCATTAAATATGGTATAGAATTGTAATTTTATATTTTTAGATTCCAGGAACAAGTGGTATGAATTTTTGTTTATGATTTTTAGCTGGTGGAACTGTAATTCGTCCTCCAACAGGAAGTCGTCTTTCTACAGGTCAAAGATTAAGCACAGCTCAAAGACAGCAAGGTATAATAACAGAATATTATAATAATATAGCCAACCTATCTACTGTTGGTCTTACAACTGAAATGAAAGTGCCAACTACAGCAATAAACAAAGAAGTATGAATTTGTTGTCATAAAATAGGGTTTGAGAAGTATGCCATCATCATTAGGTCCAGGAAGACAAATCAGTGATTTATCATATTTTGAACAAAAACTCGTGAAAAAGAACAAGGAAATAGCTGACGAAATTCAACACATAAAAGAAGAACAAGAGAAGATAGATAAAGATAATGAAGCATTTAACCAATGTCAAACAGAATATGAGTCATTAATGAAAGAAGTGAGATATTTAGAAGGATGTCTAGCAGATTATAACTTAGCTAGTGATAAAGCCAGAAATCAGTATAATTAATCAAAATTTAGTTATATATAATAGTACTCCAGTTGGTGATTTAGTCGCATATGCAAAGATGTTAAGTGATCGAAACAAACAAGCTGAACAAGATGCAGATAATATATTTATGCAGAGAAAAGAGATTGAATCAGAAATAGCTCATATGGATGAAGAAGTTGATAAAATCACTCAAAACTTAGAAGTTCAATTAAACAAACTAGATCCAACAGCTCATGGTAAATATATGAGTTTACAGAAAGAAAAGAAACGATTAATTGAAATGACTGAAGATCGATCAAACCAACTTAGTCAATATAATCAACAAATCTATGAGTTAGACAGACAAATCAAAAGTGATATTTATTTAAATCAATTCTTAGACAGTGAAAAAGAATTTAAGAAATTATCAGTAGAAAGAGATGAATTAGAAGAAGAATTAAAGATTTATAAAATGGATGAAAATGAAGCAAAATCTTACTTAACAGAAAAAGCAAAAGAATTAAAAAAGAGAAGTCAAAATATTGATGATGAAATTGATTCAATCACATCAGAAACTGAAAAGATTCGAGCTGATTTAAATCGTTCAAAAAACAGTAATGAAGATAATGATATGGAAAAATTAGAAGTATTAAAATCTAGAGAAAATGATATGAATGAATTTATCAATTCATTTGATGAAAAACGAAAGAAAGAAATGGAAGAACAACAAAGACTACAAGAAACAATTGTTGCTTTATTAGCTCATATCTCTAACAATATGTCATCTAAAACGAATATGCCTGATAAAAATACTTATGAAGAATTGAAGAATGATTTAGATTTCAAACGAGTTCAAGCAGAGAATGCCGAAAAGACGAAAGAAAATTTAAAGAAACAATTGGAGAAACAAAAGAAAGATTTTAGTAAGATGCAGGATTTAGATATTCGAATAGCAGGTGAAGTAAAAGGAATAAAAGAGAAGATTGAGTATATATATATATATATATTATAATAAAAATAGAAAAATGAAGAAAGAGATAGTAATATTTGATGATATTGAAGGATTAAAGAAATCAGCAGCTGAAACAAAAATCTATTTAACGAAACTGAAAGAAGAATATGAGAGAAGAGAAACTCATTTGAAAGAGATGACTGAAAGACTTAGTCGAGAGAATAGTTCATTAAAGTCACAATTGAAAGATCTTAAAGCTGATCAAGATCTTCAAGTTATATTGAAGAAAATAAGAGATAGAGAACAGAGTGTATTTAATATGAGTGAAACAATTGAGAGAACGTTGAAAGCTACTAATTATGCTGAATTGAAGAAGAAATGTATGGAATTTGTAGGAAAGATAAACCAAGAGAATATTAATATTCAACTTGGTGTATAAGAATAAAAATTTACAGTATTTAAAATTGTTGTTCTTTTGGGGAATAATCTAAATACTTTAACAATAAATTAAATAATAAATAAATATTATTACATCTTTATTGTTCATTATTAAAAAAGTTCATTCTTATACTCTATTATTCTCAACGCTTCACTAAGATACATCACTTTATCTGCTGGAACAAAATCAGGAGAATTTGAATCACCTTCATGTTCTCTTAAGTATTTATATAACTTCATAAACAATTCATCTCCTAAATCTTTTTCTCATTGAATTTTTAATTCTTCTATTTTTGTTCCCAGTGGTATTTCTATGGTAATTGGTGATTTATTAATCGGTGGTGCAAATCTAAAGGGTAACATTCGATTAATAACAATAATATCAAAATTATTTGAATTATGTGATAAACATATAAAAAACAGATTAAATTCTCTATTTAGTATTTATAACAACAACTATAAATTTACATTAAGAACTTCAATGCATGATACAACTTATTCTGTTTCATAGGATTGGTATTATACGATCTCCAATCAAATACACTAACTCTATCACCAACATCCATTTTCTCACCATAATCACTTTCATCAAAGAATGAAACTTCTAAATTATTAAATTTTGCAGTTTCATGTAGAGTTGATTCACAATGAGAGTGTCTGTTGTATTTAAAATTAATCATTATGTATTTAAACAAAGTAGAAGACATTCTAACTATATTTATAAATGCAAATATTCTTTCAGTTGGTGCTTTTGATTTAATCCAGTTATTATATTCATGATTACAACAATCATACCAACACCAGTCTGTTGTGTTATATGCTACTCTTTTAGGTAATGATAATAAATCTGAATATCTTTGATCATATTTTCTGAAGAATTCATACATATTTCCAGAATAAGCTAAATCTCCTTCCATTACCCAAATATATTTATATTGATTGTAGATATGCTTGATACTCTGGCAAAACACTCTCTAACCACATTGACCACATATAGAATCCAGGAGATTGGTTTCTACAACCGCCCATCATTCTCTGGTAAGAAGGAAATCTATTCACAAAGTCTGTAGAGGTGAAACAAAACACTTTATATGGTCTTAATACATCCACATAACTGCATGTCTCTGTAACAAACGCTATTGTATATTCTGATTGTAAGGACTGTGCAACTTGTATCCATCTTTTAAGTTGAGCATCTGTAAACCTAGAAAATGCCACTACTACTAATTTCTGACTTTCTTTTAATTCTGGAGTTAATCTTCTACTATATAATACTGAGTTTTGAGTTTTATCATGGCTATGTATTAAATATAAAAAAGCAGTTGTAAGTAATACACACGTAATAGGTAATAACATCGAAAAAACAATTTTAATTTCTAAAATATATTCGTTTCATTATTTTTAAAACATTTTTTTGCTGATATAAGAAGTATTAGAATGTTGTGGAAATAAAAATTTATTAAAGTGGCAATTTGTTAAATGATGTATAATACTATTAAACATATTACTTACTAATCTACATCTTTCTCTATACACAATTTTATCAATTGAAAATATGTTCAAAAAGGGTGTATTTCAGCAAATAATACACAATCAAAATAAAAATAATAATTAAAACAAATTGGTTTTTTCTCTCTTCCTCTATTTAGGTGTATTGTCCTGAATTGATTTAACTAATGTATCTGGATCATTTCCTGCATTTAATTTCAAATAATAAGGAATATACTTATTCTCACTTGTAACTTCAACAAATTTAATTCCTTTTTTACCTTCTTTACTCACATTCATTCCTTTATAAATCATAAAATTCAATAATAATTGTCCAGTTAATTTAACCATTACAATTCTACTTTTACCAGTTGTTCTATAAATAGATAAATATATATATAATATAATATAATATATATACTTATGTTTTAGTATTCTAATTGTTCCTTCACCAATTGCTTCATATTTATTATCTTTTAATTCAAACAATTTACCTATCATTTCTGATTGAATATCTTCATCTTTATAATTATCACCTAAATCTATTTTAGATGGTTCATTGTTGCTAGGATCTGTAATTTCAGTTTTATCATCTTCCTCTTCTTTATTAGTTGAAGATGCTATTGGATTAAAACTAAACATTGATGATGTTGTATTATTATTATTATTGAATAAAGATGGAGTAGTAACAGAAGAATTATTACCAAATAAAGATCCAGAGGCTGATGTAATTGTAGTTGTTGATGGTTGGTCTTTATTATTTCCAAATAATGATGGCATGGTGTAGTAGTAGTTGATAAAGTGGGTGTAATATTAAATAATGAATTTGTTCCTGTTGTTGTTGTTGTTGTTGTTGTTTCGGATGATTTATCTTTATTTGATACAAGTATTGGATCTTTATTACCAAACAATGAACTATTAGGATTTGATTTACCAAATAAAGAAGTAGGAGATGATGATGATGAAATAGTTGTTTTTGTAGCTGTATTATTATTATTATTATTATTATTGCCAATAATGAAGGAGTAGTATTTGTTGATGATTGATCTCTATTATTACCAAATAAACTTGAAGTTGTTGATGAATCTCCAAATAATAATGATGATGAAGGATTGCTGTTGAAGATGATGTTTCTGTTGATGTTTTATTATTATTATTATTAAATAAAGAAAATAATGAATTTGAATTTGATTCATCTTTATTCTTTTCATTGTTATTATTCTTCTCAGGTGAATTAAAACTAAATAACAATGATGTTGATGTTGATGATGACAAATTGTTATCTTTTGTTTCTCTTCATGTTTAGATGGAACTCCAATCATTGGAAATCTAAACGTCTTATTATTATTATTATCATCTTGTTGTTGTTGTTGACTTGGAAATGATACTTTTGTAACTGAATCTGTTGTTGTTTTATTGTTCAATAATGGAAATTTAAACAATGAAGATGGAGTACTTGCAATACTACTGGCAGTATTGTTATAAACGTTATATTATTATTAATTTTATTCATATAATTAAGGTATTCCTGTATAAAGATAGACCAATCACTACATGGATTTTCTTTTAATTGGCTCTTTACATGTTCAGCAAATTGCATATTCAATGATGCGATTTTCTTTAATTTCTTTATAGTAATATCATCGTCAGAGGAAGTACTCTTTAATAGAGTTGTTGTAGCTGCGATAGTTGCTGGAATTGTAGTGGTAGTTGAAGAAGAAGCAATAGTTGATGATGATGAAGGAAATGGTAATGTACTTGTTGTAGTTTTAGTAAATAAATTTATGTTCATGTTCTCATTATTATTTTTACTTGGAGTAGTACTAATAATGATTTAGTTATTGGTGGAGAACTTGTTGTAGGCTTGAATGTAAACAATGAATTTGTTGATTTAGTATTCTCAGGAGATTGGTTTGAAAATGAAAAAGATGGTCGTTTTGGAGGTTCTTCGTCTATTTTGGCGTTTGTATCTTCTTTGCTTGATTCATCATCATTTAATGAGCCATTATCTGTATCTGAGCTATTTTGAGTGTCGCTTCCATTATCACTTTCATTATCTTGAGTTTCTGGCTGTACCTTTTTGAGTGCAGAAAAAGAATAACTATTATCTGAATTAGCTGGATTATTTTGCATCACTTGCTGTTTAAATGACGAAGAAATCTTATAGTGCGGTCTTTTTGCAATGGTTCATCTGGTTCACTGTCATCAATAATATCAATGGCACTATCGCTATCTTCATCTTCAGATCCTTCACTATTCACTCTAGCTTCATATTCTTCTCTTGATTCTTGGCATTAGGGTTTCTACGTTTCATATTTATTTAAAAAAATTAAAAATTAATTTTCATTAAAAGCTGAGAGATGTTTGACTTGAAAATTTATTTTGAAAATATATGGAATTTGGACCATCTATCAATGAATTGTATGTATATGTGAAGAATTTGATTTAAAAAGAAAGGTATTTTCATTATATAATAAAATAGGATATTTATCG
>NGBS01001435.1:0-11090 GCA_002245135.1 Proteromonas lacertae | reverse complement strand
TTCTATGCCTAAAATTAAGGTTGAAGTATTTTTATTTTGCTATTAATCACCTTAGAATGTTTGGCTGCATTTCCAAAGTTAGTAGTAGATCAAACAAAACAACACACATTTGTTGAAACAGATAGCTTGCGTTATGTTTATCAACCAATCGATGAACTGATTTTAGTTCTTATCACCACAAAAGGAAGCAATATTATGGAAGATTTAACGACCTTACGTTTATTATCAAAGTTAATACCAGAATATGGTAAAGATACAACTGAAGGAGCAGTAGTTGAAAATACCTTTGATTTAATCTTCGCTTTTGATGAAACTTTAACATATGGTGGTTATAAAGAAACAATTACATTAAATCAAATCGATACAAACCTTGTATTTATATTTATATTTTATAATTAATAAATTAATCTTCATATAGAGAATGGAAAGTCACGAAGAGAAACTCCACTTAATGATCGAAAAGAGCAAACAAAAAGAAGCCGAAAACAAATGAAATTAAAAGCCAAACAACTCGCATCTCGTAATCAAACAAGTAATATAGATAGAGCCATGAATTCTCTCAATCCAGATGCTGTAAGTAGTGATAGTTATCGTCCATCATATCCATCATCATCAACATCATCATCTTCATCCTATCCTTCATCCTATCCTTCATCTTATCCACAACAATCCCCATCAATACCAGAAACATCTCAACCATTACCATCAGCTGGAAGAGGTATGACATTAAAAACAAAGAATACAACTCAACATTATTAGTGAATTAGGAATGTTACCTCAATCAAAGAAACAATTATCTAGTAATCTAGTACCATCTGGTCCTGCTATACCATCTCAACCAATCAGTATATTTGTTGAAGAAAAAGTATCTGCTAATATCTCTAAAGATGGTACATTCAATTCTATGACTATTAATGGTATATTGAATATTACAGTCAATGATTCAATCGCATTATGTTCAAAAGTGTTATTGAGTAGAGAAGATAGAGGATTTAATTTCATGGTAAAACCTAAGATTGATAAAACACTATTCGCACAAGGTATTGTACAAATGAAAATGTGAAAGAACCAATCTCCGCTATAGGTCAAACAGCTAGTACTATAAGATGGACAAAGACATTTAATGATGAAAGAATTACCATTGAGTGTAGTTGTATGGCCAGAAGCTGACAATTCACATACAATGAAAGTATCTGTTGAATTTACACTTCAAAATGAGAACTATGAGTTACATAATGTTACTATTGCTATTCCTACTGTACTACTGAAGGACCACATATTAATCAGTTGGATGGAGGAAATTATCATTTTATATCTTTTTTTTTTTATTATTTAATTTATTATTATATATTATTATATTTCTTTAACTTTTATTTTCTTTGTACGATTCAAATAGTGGTTTATTCTTATGGACTATTGATTTAATTGATAAAGATAGTAATTCAGGCAATTTAGAATTTACTATCTCTGGATCATCAGAAGATGCATTTTTCCCTGTAGATATCTCATTTATGTCTGATAAATTATGTGGAGGATTAGATGTTGTTGGAGTTAAATCTTGTGAAACAGATGCTAATGTACAATACCAACTTACTAAAACACTGGTAACAGCTGAAAATGGATATCAATTAGCTTGAGCAAAAATCAATTTCATTATTATTATTTTATTATTCTACTCTTTTTAAAATATTGTTTATATTTAATAGTTAAAGCACAAATAAACATAATAATCAAAACACAATCATATGTTTTTTAATGATATAAAAAATAACAACTACAAAAGCAATTAATCTCACTTACTTGTGAATTCTTCTTCCCAAAACAGAGTTTTTCGTAAGCAGAGTTAAGTCCTTCCATTGTCAATAAGATAACCATTGAATGAGGAGCACATCTGAAATAATAGGTAAGGAAACCTTTCCAGAAACCTAAAACACCTTCATTCTTTAAGATTTTAACGAAACAATCCCATAAACCTTTATATTGTAAATTACCAGCAGCATCTTTGGACATGTTCATTAATCTTGTCTTCATCATATCAAATGGTAATGAGAAGAAAGCACATGAGAAACCAGCAACACCAGTAGCACATAAGTTAATAAGAAGGATGTTTTGCATATGACTTAAGAAGAAGTTTCTGGATTGATCATAAAGCGGCTAACATACCAGCGTTCATGGCCATAGCTCTGAATATCATTGGAATACATCCTCTCCACCATGTTAAAATACCTTCTTCTTTAGCTACTCTGATTACTGCATCAAATACATTTTTATAATTTCTCTTTTGTTCAGCTGGTTTCATACCATCAGCTTGCATTCTGACTAATGCAAGATCGAAAGGATTACCGATCATACCAGCAATAGCACCAGTTACTAAACCTGAGACAGTGGATTGCCATAATGGTAATTTTCCTCCGTTTCTCTTCTTTAAGTATTCTGATAATGATCTGTGCATACCTAAACGAGCAGTACCATAGACAGCTTGTCTCATAACGGCTGCTGATAAACTATTTTGAGAATTAATTATTGTATGTATTATAATTATATATACCCTGCATATAACTTCATTACACCTTCATTCTTGATTAAATCTTTTACTAATGCCATTGGATTAGCTTTACCTTTACTAATTTGAATTCTAACCTTGATTAAATCAATTGGATGTATCTAATACAAAAATATTTTAATCAATTATACAACACATGAAGCAAAGCATGCACCACAACCACCAGTGAAATATGGTTGAACAGCAGCTAATACTCTTTGACTACCTGTTAATAAATATTACAATAACAATTTTAATACCTGAAAGTCCAGCAAGTGGATCAGACATGATTAACAGTTAGAAATCTATAAATTGAATTAATAAAGGAACTAACCAATCAATAGAAGGCTTGATCACATTCAAGTTTTCAATTTCGTTTTTAATGGTTTTCTACACATTGGATGAATATACGACTAAATGATGTGTAATTTTCCAATGAATAGTAGAGTAATACATCGAATGTTGATATAATAATCAATTGAATTTCATTCCTTGAATGTCCAACATATTGAAATGTGATTGTGATGTGAGATATTTATTGTGCATTCATTACTAAACAGATATTTACTATTATGATGTCATAAATAAAAAAAACTTCATGTTATACACACTAGATAGTTAAAAGCATTAATTTATTCATTTCTTATAATTTTATAAACTTTATTTTACTTTTTATTCATCAATACTTATTTTCATCACTTTTAGTTTGACAAGCTTTAAGAATTTTTAATTTCTGAAATGAAGAGAAAAAGAACATCAGAGAAAAAGAAAAAGGATGATAAAGTCGAATTCCCACCAGATGTATTAGAAAAGAAATTAAAAAGTGCTAAATTGGTTAATGACATAACTCCTACAGCAAGTGCTTATTTATCAGGTGTTTTAAAGACATTATCAGAAGAAATAATATCCAAAATCGTTGAAACACATAAGTCTAAAGGTAATGACAGATTGGTTGTAGATCCCAATAAAATCTTGGTATATACCCTATTTATATTATGGATGATTAGTCTGTTTTATCACAGAATAAGGAATTACAAGAACTATTTCGTAATTCAAAAACTACAAATACTTCCATTGGTTCAACATGGTGTATAGATGGAAATATTCAAAGTGGTAAAACAAATTTATTTAAATTCATTCAAGACTATATGGGGAAGAGAGTTGAAACAATCAGAATTAAATATAAATCCATTCAATATGATGATGAATTTACAGAATTATGGACTAAAAATCCACAGCAGTATTCATTTACACTATGTTCAATATATCTAACTGTGCTAATAAACCAAGTAATAAAAGTATATTTTCATTTTTTATTATGAATAGAAATATAACAATAAAACTGTGTATTTATTTGATGGAAGTCATTTATATATTTGGGCATTTATTCTATTACAATATGAAATGAATTTAGTATTTTTTAGATGCATTTTATTTAAATAGATTACTTATGAACAATTTACATTTTTAAAAACATATTGGAAGAATAAAATACTACAGAATCAATTACCAAATTTAATTATTTACATAGATATTGATCCATTAGTTTGTTATTCAGTATATTTATTATTATTATTGTTGTTTATATTTTATTTAGAGACAAATGATATCAGAATGTAAAGTCAAATATTCCAAACAATTTTATAGTAATTTAGATGTAGTATTCTTTAGATTAATTCTCTCAAGATTAATGAAAGAAGAAGATACACTTGTTGTATCAGATACAGTCGATATTCCTTGTCTAATTTATAAATTAAATACAAAAACTTATAAATCAAGTAAAGTATCTGTTCAAATTAATTGCAATCCTCCTTCTGAAGGATGTATTGTATATAACTTGTTAGTATAAATATATTACTATTATTGTATTTATAAAATTATAGACAAAACTTGATTCTGCCTTGAGTGGATTGAATAATGATGTTTTTAGAGAATCAAAATAGTTTATGTTCATATTCCTCTTTATAATGAGTATAATGCTTGTTTAGAAGAGTTATATTTAGGGTATAATATATATATATTAGTAGTATATAAATGTATATATAGCATCTTCAATTGGGAGATGAAATTATTTTTTATACTGAAACTTCTATTTTAGTTAACCCCTCAAATTGAATTTCTTTTAAATAATGATTTAATTGTGTAAATTGCATTTTATGCTTTTGTAAGTGTTTTAAGTTTTATAAAAATATAATGATCAGCATAAATCATGCTCATTAATTTTTTTCGATTGACTATGGTTCTATTTGTTTGAGTAATTTTATTGTTTTTACACCTCCACAGCATAATAAAAAGAAAGAAAAATAAAATAAGCCAAAAGAATAAATAGAATCGTTACTATGAATTAGCACAGAGTGCACCATTGTAATACCATGGTAGATATAAAATTTCTTGAGTATTCTATATGTATTTCTTATATATCACTCTTTTTCTATTTCTTATCAATAACTAATAAGTCTTAATCATGTTTCTATATCATTATCTATGCGTAATTATGACTTAAAGCGAAAAATATAAACTCAAATATACTGAACATCTTCAATTTTCTTGATAAATATAGGAATTGAAATATACTGAACATCTTCAATTTTTGATAATTAGGAATTGAAATATACTGAACATTTTTACTTTTCTTGATAAATATAGGAATTGAAATACACTGAACATCTTCAATTTTCTTGATAAATATAGGAATTGAAATATACTGAACATTTCTATTCTTCTATTTTCTTCTATTCACTTCTATTCATTTATCTTTTCTTATATCCACTGATAATTACTAAAAATGAATGACACATATGTTAATTCATTAATTCATCAATAGGTCAGCCAAAGATAGTTGATTACCCAAAATTGTCTTATGAAGAACTTCAAAAGAGAGGAAATAAAGAAATAGTTTTAAAAAAGCTAACATGGCTGTAATGACGTCGTTAGTTTCACATATGCTTTTGTTGATGCTAACCATAATCCTACTTATAAAAAAATATTCTTTATTATCAGAAACTGTTACAATGAGATATATGAAGATATGAAGAAATACATGGATAAGCCATTCCAAGGCAAAAGAATTTTTTGGTGTATGGTAATAGATTAATAGGTAAAACAATGTTTTGTATGTATTTATTGAATGAATTTATATCCAAAATATAAAATTATCAAGTGATATATAGATACAAAAAAAAAATATTTTGTGAAGAATTCCAATTCATCAGTATATGAAGAATCATCAGCATTAATAGAAAAACAAGGAGATAAGTCAATAATGATCAGTGAAAATATACAAATTAGTGAAGATGAATATAGTGATTTTGATGTTGTTATACTTGTTACATCTCCAGATTTGTCTAAATATAAAGTGATGAGGTCCAAAAGATCTCCAATACAGTATTGCATTCTTCCATTTGATATATATGAAATGACGTTGTTTTGGGAGAAGAATAGTTCTAAAACATAAAACCGATATTTATGGGGGAATTCCTGGATTATATACTATAAATACAGGATTAGCAATTAGTGAATTTGATGGTAAAATTGAATATTATATTAAAAATAAATATAATGAGAATGTTTTTATTTATGATGTTGAAAAAGTAACTGACATACCTGAAAAATTGAGATTTATATCTGATTATATTAGAGATAAAGCAATGAAAACAGATAAAAGTTTAGTTAATGTAAAGAATTTTAATACCTTTTTGGACCTATTAAAAGATGAAATAGAAAATGATCATAGTATTAATGATTATGAAACAAAAGTAAATAACAAACTAGGAAGTGAGTGTGGTTGGTATTATGAACATTTAGTGTTGTGTATAAAGATGTTAAATGAAGAAATGGAGAATAAGATAATAATGAATGAATCAGATTTACCACAGTTGAATAAAAAACAGTTACCATTATTTATAAATTGTTCATTTAGAAAGAATTTTCCAGCAGTTGATGGAATTGAGATAAATAATGAATGTATAAATGGATATCAAGTAACTGTAAGTAATAATCATAATTTGGTTAAAACTGTTTCAATATTAATGAAAGTACTATATCAGGAAACACTAGAGATAAGAAAAAGAAAGATGAAAGAAATATGTTATGAATATGTTTATAACCTAACAAAAATAGATGAATATAATAAAAAATTACAAAATACTGGAAATGAGAATAAAAATCAATTATCAGTAGGATTAGCAGAATGTATATCATATAATGAAAGATTATTAAATCAATTATCCAATAGTTTATATTACTGTGGAGTATATATATTTATTTATCTAATTAATATAGTATACACCTGAGTCTTTAGTGACAGAAGATATTTCTGAGAATTATAACAATAGTAAGATTGAATATATAAAAAAGAAATAGAAAAGAGATTAAGTAAAGAAGAAATTGAAAAAATTGAAAATACTGAAAAAATAGAGAAAATTGATGAGAAAAATATTGATGAAGTTATTGAAGATATATCCATCACCAAATAAAAAAATGAAGTTAAATGATAATACAAGTTTAAAAGTGAAGTGGAGAGTAAATTAGAGAAAAAGATAATACTGTAATTAAAGATAATGGAAATAAAAGAAGAATAGATAATAGAAGTGTTGAAGAATATGAACTAAGATGGAGATTGATTAAGTTAATAAGAGATGCCAAAGATCATGCTTATGATTCATTACTACAACAAGAAATTGATAAAGTTACTAATGAGGCAGAAGAAAAAAAGTAACTATAGAAAGAAAGAGTTCAATTATTAAAGCAATAAAGAATGAAATGAAAGTAATAAATGATAGTGAAAAATTAGTTCAAAAAATAGATGATTGTTGTAAAGATTATAATAATCCTAGATTTGTAATAACTATGGTAAATCCTCATCCTAACAGTACTGTTAAAATAACTCCTGAAGATAGTTGTGATTTTAGTTCATATGGAAAAGAACTATTAAGTAAAATGATTGGTTATATGAATCGTGTTTATCCTGGATATGATAGATTAAAGGATAATATACAAAATGAAAAAGAAGAAGAAGAAGAAGTAGAAGAAAAAGCAAAAACAGAAAAAAAAAAACAGAAGAAAAAGCAAAAACAGAAGCAAAATCAGAAGCAGAAAAATAGAGTAAGTCTTCAGTTCAATAGAATAGAGAAAAGAGATGAGATAATTCCTTACCAACAGATAGAAAAAATCAAAATAAACAATTCTCATTTGAATGATAAATAAAATATTTTATGAAAATGACAAAAGAAAAGAATTAGATATTGAAAATAGTAGTATAATCTTTACTAAAACTTTGATAAATAAAATAAGAAAGAATAAAGCATTGAGAAGTTTTATAGATTGTAATTTTATAACCTTGGATATATCAAATATGTTATGTGAAACATATGATGAAGGAATGAAAAAGTTTAATAGAATATTAAGTAGTCATGATTGTCCAATAACATGTATAATAAATAAAGATGGAGTAATAGAAGAAAGAAGTGTTGATAATAAAAAATATGATAAATTACAGAATAGAATTGAAAGAATAGGAATTGATGTAGAATGTGAAATAAATGAAAAATTAAAATGTAGTTATTGTGGTAAAGAAAAAACTATAACTAGAAGATGTAAATATGTATTTGGATATATAAAGAATGAGAATGGAGTAACTAACGTTATTATTCCAAATAGAAATGTAACATTCTATTGTGAAGAATGTAAATCAATCACATTTTGTATGTCAAATATATTTGAATTTAATAAACCTAGAATTGTAGTAACTCTTGTTGATGATAATTATGATATTTATATTGATGGTAACTTACAATCAACATCTACTTCAAATACAGAAAGTGATAAAGTAGAGACAGTTCCAATTACTCCTTCATTTAATGATCAGAATAATTTACCATCAAATACATTAATCATCCAACAACTAATAATCATATGGAATGATAATAATAATAATAATAATGTAATTAGTAAAGATACAGATAGGGATAAAACCCAAATTTCCAATTACTCCTTCATTATAATGATCAGAATAATTTACCATCAAATAGTATAATTAATCATCCAACAACTAATAATCATATGGAAACAGAAAATAATAATAATAATAATAATAATGTAATTAGTAAAGATACAGATCCAACAGAGACAGTTCCAATTACTCCTTCATTATAATGATCAGAATAATATCAAATAGTTAATTAATCATCGCAATCTAATTTCAATCTAATAGTCTAATTAATATGGAAATAATAATATGATGGAGCAGTTTTTTAAACTTTCTCATGTAAAATAATGTAGATGCTAATCAATTGTTAACATATTACCTTATAGTCAAAATAATCTTCTTCAATATAAACCAATTAATCCAAATACAAGTTCTAAAGATCATGTATTATTTTTATATTTTTTATATATAATTAAATAGCTTTTGATTATATGAGATTAATATTTAATAGAGATGATAAATTCCTAAATTTTATCAAAATGAATCATTCATAAAATTACCTGATCATGTTAAGATATTCCAATATCCAACGAATTATATATTAGTAAGAGATTTTTATAAACTCTATTGGGAAAGAATAAAAAACAATATTTTATACAATTTATTAAGTAAATATATAGTAAATATGAAATTTTAAATCACTATTGACTTATTTGAATGTCGAATATAATCAATCCGATTTGTATAATAAAGAAAAGAGGAAAGAAATTGTTAAACAGCAGAAGAGAAAATTAAAAAGAATTATAGATAATTATGAAAAAGAAAAGATAAAAATTGACGAAGATGTAAAAATACAGCAGAAAAGCTATTATCTATTGAGAGGCCAGCCAGGATGGAAAATCCTCCTTTATAATTTATTTTATAACCAAATTCATTGAATTGAAGAAAGAATTAAAAATTCCTAAATTAAGTTTTGCATATTATAAGAGTTCTAAGCAAGATCATGATGTTATACCAGAGGAAGATAAATGCTATTTAAATAATTATCACTTAGAGAAAAATGAAATTTCTTCTGACATAATCATATGTGATTCAGTTAATATTCCCTCTGACGAATATAATGGATATGAAATAATTATAAATATAAGTTCTCCAGATAGTAAGAATTATTCAAATATAAAAAGATTTATGATTATAAAAAGATATTTTCTATTTAGATATTTGTAGTGATGATGAAATAGTGAAATGGAAAAACAAATGTTTACCACACGATTTAGGCAAAGTAATTGATAAATTTCTCCCATTATATAACAATGTTCCAAGACATTTATATTTTGCAGCAATATACGATGTTTATTATGAAGGAAGAAGTATTGGAATGATATATATACGAAATGCATAAATACAATAGCTTCAGATATGGTTATTATGAATTTATAAAAAAGTATCTCTGTCCATGCCGAAATGAAAATAATAATTTAGAAAATGACAATGAATTATATAAAAATGATGTTAAAATATGATACATTTGATACAGATTTATCACATTATGTATTTAAATATAAAGTTAAAATTATGATTCAATTGATAAATATCAATTAGAATTTGTTTCAAAAGAAATATTTAGATATGTTTACAAATGTGTAAGTCATAAATTAAGTAGAAAAGAATTCAATTATTCATGATTATTATTATAAAGAAATAATTTACAATCAAAAATCCTTTATATAAAATATTATTCAATGAATTAGTATGGTATAGAATAATTCACAATAGAAATTGGTCAGGTGTTGGAATAACAGAATTTGATAATGGTTTAAAAGACATTTTTTATAGCTTTAACAAAAATTGTTGTAAATCAGAAGCATTAGGAGAAGGTTATTATGTTGGTGAATTAGCTATTGCTAATGATGATGATATTTTTTATTCAATTAATAATGTAATAATACATCCATCAAATAACAACATAGAGATGAAGTAATTGGTAAAATATTACGATAGATTGATGAAATATCGTGATTCAATTGGTATAGAATATTATTATTTAATAGCAACAAATAATGATATAGTAAATTTCTATTCTAACCAAGCATTTAATAATTTGTTTAAATTTAAAATGGTTTTACTGAAGATGAAAAAATTAAATTTAGAACTATGAAATTAATAACAAAAGATTAAAAGCTGATGAAATTAATGATTGTTTAAAGAAAAATTGGTGTATTATGTCATGTATAGATTTAATTTTTAGTGATAGCCAATTAAAAGAATATGTCAAAAATGCCAAGTATATGTTAGAAGAAGAAGTAAAGAATAAAAATAATAAAGAAATTGATGAAGTGGTAGTAGCATTGAATAAGTATTTGAATGAAAGTAAGAATAATGAGAGAGATGAAATGTCAAAAGCAATAGATAAAATGAAAGAGTTATTTAGTAATGTTAAGATTGAACCAATAGAAATTATAGAAAAATTGGTAAATAAAACAAATTTAAAAGATGTTAATAATAAATTAAAGATAAAAAAAGGAAGTTCACAGAATCATCATATAGACTTCAAAATAAATAATAACAATAAAGTATTAAAAAGTAGAAATTTTGATGATATAACAGTAAAATCAGATTATC
>NGBS01000456.1:0-15014 GCA_002245135.1 Proteromonas lacertae | reverse complement strand
TTGGATAAAAGTTGTGATTTACAACATGGTAAAAAAGTGAGTTCGAGTGATTTGATGAAAGCGTATGATGCGTTTGATTTTAATGGAGTTGGAGATATATATTGTTTTTATTTATTCAGTTGATCTTGTATAGTTTCTTAGCTATTTTAGGTGATTATATTTTATCTTATCCTCTATTGAAACAGAAAGTATTTCCTGATAAAAACTTACCAAAAAGAGAATATGTTGATGATGAAGATGTGAAGAAAGAACAAGAAAGAATAGAAAAGAGAGAACCACATGAAAGTGGAAAAGAAGAAACTATTCAAGTCAGAGGTTTGAGAAAAGTTTGGAATGGTAAAAAGATAGCTGTTGAAGATTTGAATTTTGGTTTGATTCCTGGAACTTGTTTTGGATTTTTAGGTATTAATGGTGCAGGTAAAACAACAACATTAGAAATGTTAAGTGGTGATATATATTCCAACAAAGGAACAGCCAAAATCAATAAATTGGATATTCTAACTGATCAAATAGAAGTTAGAAGATTATTAGGTTATTGTCCACAATTTGATGCATTATTAGATTTACTAACAGTTAAAGAACACTTGAATTTATTCGCTAAAATCAAAGGTGTTCCAGATGATATAATCGATGATGTAGTAAATGAAAAGATTGATCAAATGGATTTAGGAAAATTTGTGAATAAAACAGCTGGATCATTAAGTGGAGGAAATAAACGAAAGTTAAGTGTAGCAATTGCTTTAATAGGAAATCCTCCATTAGTATTCTTAGATGAACCATCAACAGGAATGGATCCAGTAGCAAGAAGACATATGTGGAATATTATAGCTGATATAACAATCAAGAGATGTGATACAACAATAATCTTAACAACTCATTCAATGGAAGAAGCTGAAGCATTATGTACATTGGTTGGAATAATGGTAGGTGGAAGATTGAGATGTTTAGGATCAATTCAACACTTGAAGAATAGATTTGGTCAAGGATATATGTTAGAAATCAAATTAAAAGAGAATAAAGAAGATGATATTAAAGAGATTGTTTCTAAAATCAGAAGTATAGATGGTGATTTAATTAAAAGAAATGATTTAGCAAGTGTATGTAAAGAATTAGGAGATGAAAATAGAAGTAATTTAATTAATGAAGTGGATAGTGGTTGGTCAGTAGATTGTGAATTGAATAAACATGGAGTTGTAAGTAAAACATTCTTTGCTGATTGGTGGAAATTAGAAGATAGAGTAAATGAATTGAACGACACTTTAATTGAGATGTTTGTAGAAGTGGAGTTGTTAGAAAGACATGATACATATTTAAGATTCAAGATTGATGTTCCTAATTTGAAATTAGGTCATTATTTGGTTTGATTGAAGGTAAGAAAGATGAAATGTCAATTAAAGAATATAGTTTTGCACAAACATCCTTAGAACAGATATTTAATTATTTTGCTGCTGAACAAGAGGAAGAAACTGGTGAAATTAGAGGAATGAAGAAGCAGAAATCAGAGAGAAAAACAGCTGTTAGTAGTGGTAATAAAAATAATGAAAATAATGTTAATAATGTGACTGAAACAAGAATAGAGGTTATTACACCAATTGGAGAATGAAGTATATAATAGGCATTTATTTAACTCATTATCCCTTTATTTTAATTATTTTATTTATTATGTCGTATATACGGATAATATTTTGCTTTTATAAATGAATACAGAAAATACAAATACTTTAAAATGCAAATAACATCAATTATGATTTGCATGATCTTGTTATTGTTGCTATAAGTTAAAGTGTGTGATTATAAACAGTTCACAGTTTGAATATCTTCTTAATATTCTTTATAACAACGATCAGCATGGTAAAACAAATAGCTGCAAAGCGTATTTACATAATTATCAATCATTTCAATGATTTATTTATAGCTATCATCAGTGTTTAAACTTTTTATTAAGGGGGTAAAAAATTGTGGGATGATTAGTTATATTGGTTTATTTCTTGTATAACAGAGCATTTATTTTTTTTAGTAATTGTATTTGGTGTATCAGCAGATGATACATTTAATTACAAACAAAAATGTTGTTTCTTATGTAGTTGGACAAAAGATCACCGATAATGCTCCAAAGAATATGCCAACCGGAAAGTATCTGTGAAACCTGCTTTAACAAAAGGTCTGTCGCTTGATACAGACACTGGCATTATTTCAGGAACTCCAACTGAAGAATTCAAAGGTGAGTGTGTAGTTACATTTATCGAAAGTGGAGCATCTTCAAAAAAGACTAGTGTAATATCCATATCAGGTATATTTTTTGTTATTGTACTGATTTTAGTTTGGGATAAGCCAACATCACTTAAATGTACTGTTACGAAGCTTAGAGCTGTGTATAAGATAAATAACAATTTGAATGTAAAGCCGATCGTTCTGTTTCTTCTTACTCAATTGTCAATCCTTTACCTGGTGTTAGTATTAATAACGAAGGATTATTAACATTTACAGATTATACTACAAAAGGAGAGCAAGAGTATTTTATTGTAGTTATAAATTTATAGAATTGTAATTAAAGCACAAAATGAAGGCAGGAGATACATCATATACATTATCAGTGTATATTAAAGAAGAGACAATTTATCTAAATGGAGTATATGTGACTATTAAATGTTTAAATGATTTTGATTGTGGTGAAGATCCAACAGGTATAACAGTTAATTCTTATGGAAGTGATGCAATTGATGAAATAAAAGATTTAATAGATGAATCTAGAAATACAAATATGAATACTTTAATTCAAAATGCGTTACTTCCATATTGCGACCAGTTTCAATATGAATATGATGGTTTTATAAATGTTACTGAAGCTGAAGAATTTACATTTTATTATAAGCCAGAAGGAAAAGGAACATTATATATTGATGATACTAAAGTATTAGACTTGATGGATAAATGTTACACTTGGAATGCCGATTTAGATATTTACAATTCAAACAGTATTCAATTATTAGTTGGAATACACAGATTCTATTTAAAGGGGTATTCTCCATCACATGATTATGGTGATAATATTGATTATATGTCATTTAGAATGTGGATGAAATATTCAACTACATCAGATCCAACTAAAAGAACAATTCCTTTGTATTATGGTATATATATATATTTCATTTATGTTATTTAAATAGTTGACCAAAAATTTGATCCTATATACGATTTAGTAGTTGATACAACAGTTCATTATATACCATTAGGTTTAGACGCATCTATTCAATTTATTACGCCATATATTATGTCTTCATATCAATGTAATACAACAACACCATTACCACAAGGATTGAGTATTAATAGTCAAAACCAGATTGAGGGAAGAGTAGTAAAAGCTCAATCACTAACTGAATATGATTTATATTGTCATAATGAATATTCAGAGACTAACCATGTAAAGATATCAATCGCCATTACTGATAGATTCAATAAAGGTGTAGTTGGTTATTATATGAAAGCATCTTATGGTCTTAGTTGTTATACTGAATTAGATCCATCATACAGTGAAGTAAATACAGCGTTTATCAGAATTGATAAATCCCTTACTCATGAATATAATGAAAACAATACAGCATGGGAAGGTTTGACTCAAAACTTCGTTATGAAATATGGAGTGAGATGGGAAGGCTATTTACAAGTCGAAGAAACAATTACTTCAGTCAAATTATCATCAGTGGATAGTTCATTTTTATATCTTGGTAATTTGAAAAACACATTAATTTATCATGCATGCCATAATGATTATACACCATATGATATTTCTGTTGCTTATACAAAAGGACTTTATGGATTTGCTTTAGTATATACTAAAGGAACTGAAAGCAAAGGAAGTGGTATTAAGCTTGAAGTGAAATTGAGTGGAAGTGATGAATATGTTGATGCTTCTGACTATTTAGTATATGTGCCAAATGGAGATTTTGAATATACTTATCATACAGCAACATATACTACTGATGGTGATATTCAATCCAATACACCAATAATATCTAATACTGATAAGGTAGTAAAAGGATATACAGTTACTCCTGATTTACCTGATGGTTTAGTATTAAATCCAACAACAGGAACAATTACTGGAAATCCATCAACTATGCAAGATAAGAAAGAATATACTGTAACTGTAGAATTTGATGATAATAGCAAAACAACAACTTTAATATATATAAAGATAGATGGTGATTCTACACCAAAAGGTTTACATATAGTTAATTATAAAACAGGAGAAGAAGCTACAAATCCAATAGTAGTTTATTTAGGTGAAGAAAGTAATTTATTAGCAGCTCAATTAAATGGATATGTAGATAGTATAAAGTATACAAAATACCCATCGCAGTTTATGTTAAGAAATGATAATTTAATAGTTAGTAACGATTTATTAAATGAACCATTTGAAAATGAAGAAATTAAAATAGAAGCTGTTTTATTGAATGGTGACAAAATGACACAATCATATAATATAACCTGTAAAAGCAAATGTGATGAAGGAAAAACTCTTCATGTTGTTAATAAATACTATTATTCAGTTGGATCATTCTCTCTTACCACTGAAGAAGGTGTAGTTGTATATGAATATGAGTTTAATGATAAAGGTGATACACCATATATTGAAATAGGCTGTATTGTTCCAGGTAATTATATATTTACAATTCATGCTGAAAATCCTTGGAGTGAAGTATTATGGAGTATGATGGTTGATGGGAAGAAAACAAATAATGTTGTATTAGAACAAGGCCAATCAGATGGTATTTTTCATATTTCAACAGGTATATATATATATATATATATATTATTATTATTATTATTTTATTGTATAGTTGGAGGAAAGCCTATAGTCAAATATTCTGAAACAGATTTTGTTATATCAAAGAAGAAAATATTTATATTTATCCAGATACTGGTAATTCGATTATTGATGATTGTAAGATGATACCTGATTTTCAAGGTTTTTATGTGATGGGAGAATGTATCATAGTAAAATATGATAGTTCACCAAGACCGAAAAAGAATTATACTATAGTTGCAAGGAATTCATTTGGTGAAACAAGAATTAATATAACAATAGAAATATCTGATAAAACAAGAAAAGAAGTGTGTGAAGAAAAAGGAGATTTATATCTCTCATTTAAAATGAGAACAGCCAATTATAAAACAATGAAAATGTCATTTTACAAACCTGATGGAACAGCATTATTCAATTGGGAAGCTAGTCCATACACAAGCGATTATGATGAATCATATTGTGTGAAAGAAGGAAAGTATAAAGCAACATTTATTAATCCATACCCTAACTTGGTTGGAATACTGGGTATATTCAAATATCATTGTATGATGCTCCATTAGGAAAATATAGTTTAAGAGAAGGTGAAGCATCAAAATCTACAACAAGAAACTGTATATATATAATTAATGTATTATATATATAATTTTGATAGTAATTTATTCACTTGATGCACAAACTGAATGGTCATATTCATATCAATATGTTCAAGGTTGGAATTTACCATCTGTACAAGATTCATGGCAAAAATCAAAACTATCTGAATTAACAGTTGAAGATAGTAAAAACACAGTATATTTAAGATATTTGAAACAATTTGGTAATGATATAAAGAATTATGCCTCATTCTATGTTAGAATTAGTCATATAAGTGGAATTATATTCTATATAAATGGTAAAGAATATTACAGACAAAATGTAGATGATGGTGATATAACTCAAGATAGTAAAGCAATATCAAAATTTGATTCTCTTACTGATATAAAGTTTGTATTACCAATTGATGTATTAAATGAAACTACAACATCATTATCAATGGAATTACATCGATTTGAAGGAGAAACATCATTCCCAGAAATCAAATTTGTAGCATTAGAATTAGAAGGTGATGAAGAATATGGTTGTGAAACATTGAATTTATATGCTGATGATATAACTGATTTTAGTGATTATATAGTGAATTATAAAACAGCTGGTTTTGGATTTGATTTAATACCAAATACTTATTGGGGATTCTATAAAGCATCTTATGCAACTATGAGTTTTAAGAAGAATATTCATGTTTATTTCAATCAATTAGAAGTACAAGGATATGGATTGGAAGGATTTAGTCAAGTAAAAGAAGTGATATTAAAAGGAAAAGAAAGATCAAGTAGTACATTTAAAGAATTAGCAAAGTTTACTGATATAGAAATATCCAATAAGACAGGATCTGTTATATTCCCAAATTATGATTTAGTATCAATGTATGAATCAGTTCAAATTGATATAACTAAACCCGAGAATGAAAATACAGCTGTAAGAGATTTTATATTTAATTTATGCCCAATTAGATATTGTAGTGCAATTACTGAATATAATATTCCAATGACTTATAGTGGAACTACTTTGAATATAACATGTTTATCACCATCTGATCAATATAAAGTAATATTCTGTGAAAATGGAAGAGATCCACAATGGCAAGAATTGATTAATAATTGTATTGAAAGTCCCAAACTAATGGATAAAAGAGATTTTTCATTTGAAGCTGGTAATAGTTATACTGATATATCTTTATTCACTGTATCTGGTCCAAATATTCAGTATTCAATGTTGCAAGATATAAAAGGTTTAATATTCAATACAAATACAGGGAAATTATCTGGAACTCCAACAGAAGTTGTAGCTGAAAGATCATTCTATTTCAATGCAAAGAATAACTTTGATCCAACAGGAATAACATTTGATGTAAAACTATCAGTAAAAGAAGCTACAAAACCAGTATTTTTGAATGTGAATGAATCAATCACAATAACTGCAGGAAGTGAAATAAAAGAAATGAAATTATTCACAGTGTTAGGGAGGGATTTAGAATTTGTAGTATTAAATTTACCAAGTGGATTATCATTTGATAAAGAAAAGAGAGTAATTAATGGTATAGCCCAAAAAGATGGTGTTTATAATACAACATTTAAAGCATCAAATGTGAATAATACAGAATCTGCCATAGTAACAATTACTGTATTATATCCAGACAAGCCATTAATATCAAAGATACAAGCCAATATAAAGATGTTTTATTATGAGAATTACACTGGAATTATCCCAGTTCAATGTTTAGGAAGAGATGTGAAATATACTACAAAATCCAAATTACCTGATGGATTAAGTCTAATAGAATCAAATGGTGAATTGAAAGGTATTGTAACTTCTCCAATATCCAGTGAATTTAAGATTAATATAATCTGCTCAAACGTGAATGGAAGTATTAGTGGCGATTCAACAATAAAGATTGAAGAGAGTAGTTATCCAATATTAGTGAATTATGAAAAAGTAGTAACAATAATAGGAGGTGTAGACTATGTTAATTATAAGTTTTGTAATGTGAGTGGTAGTAGTAACAGTTATTCATTAACTACATCATTCCCTGATTATTTGAAATTTGATAAAAATAGTGGAACAATAAGTGGTTATGTATTAAAGAGTTATGGTGATTCAGTATATACAATGATAATAAGTGGAGGAGGTAAATCAATTCATTTCGATTTTACATTATCATTTGTAATAGAAGACAAACCAATAGTTGTAGAACATACTGTAGTTAAAGAAAAGAAATTTACTGGTGGTTCTGAAATTAATGGATTTAAACTGTTTGAAGTGGTTGGAACAAATATTGCAATTACAGTAACTCCACCCTTACCAAGTGGAATATATCTGAATAAGAATTCTGCAATGATTTATGGAATTGCTTCAGAAATCAAACCAGCACAAAACTATGTATTTACAGTAAAGAATCCTCCATCACCTGAAGAGATAAAAGTGACAATTCATTTAGAATTTGAAACAGTTCATTGTTCAGCTGATTCTGGTTTTCCTGATACAATAGCAATACCAGGAGGTAAAACAGTAATAATCAAATGTAGTGGTGGAAAATCAGGTTATATGAGTAGAAGCTGTTATTTAACAGATGCTAAACCAATTTGGTCTGGTGTTCGTGATGATTGTACTTCTGATGCTGGAACAATAGCTGCGATAGTTGTTGGTGTAATAGCTGCATTGATTGTTGTTGGTTGTATAGTCTTATTCTGTGTGTTGAGAAGTGGAATATTTAGAAAGAGAGCTACTTCATCAGTAGGAAGATCAAGTAGGACAAGATCAATGGTTGAAAATATGAATGAAAAAGTAGTGAAGATTTAGAGATAATTCTATCATCATTATTATATGACTCATTATATCGTTATATGAACTTTATAAATTGTTTATTAGAATTAATAATCCCATAATTATTCAAACACCCATCAAAATAATTTTATATACAACTATTTTTTATAATTATATATTTAATAAAATAAATTAAAATTTAAAAGGTTTAAGCTTTGCCTGTCGATCAATAAATCCTTGATCCAAAGTCTCTATACATCCATCTAAAATCATCTCATCTAAAGCAGTGTAAAATTTTCCTATAAAATTTGTATCTTTCCATGTTTCTGGTGTGAATTTCTTAACTCCTAATTGTGAAATCAACGTAACTATCTCACCAAGTATAAATTGACAGAATATTTCATCATACATACCTGATCCAACTAAATACATTATATATCCATTCAATGTTCCAAAAACTACTGGATATTCTTTAATCACGGTAGCTTGATAGCTACTGACACTATCCTGCCATAATGGTTGTGTCACTGTCTTTACTTGTTCATAAAATCCATGTTCTGGATCTATTTCATCTCCTCTTTTCTTCTGTTTCATATATTCTCGATGAAATAGTAATTTACCTTGATCATCTGATATGTAAAAGCCTTGAATCTTATCTTTACCAAGCTTTTGCATTTCTGGCTCGTTACAACCTGATGTTTCCATGTAAGACACACCATTGTTTGAATCTAACGCTCCACTGGTAGATTCAGTCAAATCGCCTCCTGGACCTAAGAAATCATCTAATGCGCCTTCTTTAACTTTAACAGCACCTGTAAAGTCAAGTTCATCTAAATTACTAATTTTTTTCTTTTCTACAGCTAATGCAGATGTGATACTGCCTTGAAGATCTAAATCATCAATATTAGTTGCACCTCCTTTCTTCTTTTTATCTTTTTTCTTTGAACCTCCTTCACTAATTGCTAAATCATCTAAATCAAGATCTATATCGTCTATATCTCCTCCCTTCTTCTTCTTTTTACCTCCTTTTTTACTACTAACTGAACCTTTTAGATCATCTAGATCAAAACCAAAATCTGCATCATCTATACTAACAGCTCCATTTTTATTCTTTTTGCCTTTCTTTGGAGTTGGTGCCTCTTCTTCCTCCTCATCTACATCATCTTCATCTTCGTTATCATCATCACCTCCATTATCATTACCACCACCTCCTCCAAAGAAATCATCCATACCAAGATCATCGCCTCCAGCTGCTGGAACTGCTCCACCTCCTAAATCTAAATCCCCAAGAAAATCATCAAGATCATTGTTTCCAGAAGCTCCAGCTGATGCTCCAGCCTTACCTTTTTTAACTACTTTCTTTTTACCTTTTGCTCCACCTACAGCCTTCTTAGGTTTCTTTTTTGCTGCAGCTGCTGGTTTATTTGTAATTATCTTCTTTCTTCCCTTTGGTTTATCTCCACCTGCATCAGGTGGCGGTGGTGGACCTCCAGCAGCAGGAGCAGCTACATCAAAAAAGTCAAAATCCATATCTTGATAATACAGAAATACAGTGTATTTTGATGTATTTGTTTTTTGAGTGTTATTAAGAGGAAATTTGAATATTATTTGTATTTTACTGGATTAAAAAATGACACTTAACGTATAATAAGTTAATATTTAATAAAAAAAGTAAATTAATTTCTAATGAGGTGGTTTAATCTTTGGAGGACCTTTCTTTCCTTTTCCAAATTTAAGTGCTCGTTTAGGAGCACCCTTTCCTGGTATTTTACCAGGAATTTTGGGAGCAGCTGGTTTATTTTGTTCATTCTTTTCTTCTTCCTCTTCTCCACCTTCTCCTCCTCCTTCATCATCGTCACCTTGTTCATCATCATTCTTCTTTTCCTCTTCTTTTGGTTTCTCCTCCTCATTTGACTTTGATTCATCTACTTGTGGTTTATTCTCCTCTTCTTTTGGTTCTTCTACTTCTACTGACTTTGGTTCTTCTTCTACTGGTTTTAATTCTTCTTCCTTTGGCTTTTCCTCTTCAACAGGCTTTGTTTCATTTTGTTCAGCTGGAAGTGGTGTCTTTGGTGATTCAATCTTCACTTCTTCCTTTTTAGGAGATTCTTCCTTTGGTTTTGATACAGGAGATGAATGTAATTGATTAACTGGTGACATATGATTTATAGAGCTATTAAGATTATCATTATTATCATAATCATATTCAGAAGGAACAAAGAAAGAATCTACTTCAGGTGGTCTATTTGGAGGATCATCTCGTTGAGATAAAACAGACATCGATTTTTCATTCATTGATGCTGTAGCAGTTGTAGTAGAATCGATTGATTGTAAATCAATATCTGGAGGTGGATTTGGTGGTAAAACTTTGGATTTTCTTTTGGGTGGTGATATAAGATTATCATATGTTGGATTATCTTCAAATTTTGATATTTGTTGTTGTTGTTGTTGTTGTTGAACTGGTGATAATGATGGAGATTGAGATGGTGGTGGAAGCTGAATTTCTGTAGGTAATATTTCAGCATCAGTTTCAACAGGTTTATTAGGTGAATTATGCAATGATTTGATGGATTTAGGAGGAGATGTTTTGGTTGGTAGTGGTGGAGCAACAGACGAATATTGTTGAACTGAAGATTCTATTGGTTGTTCTGGTAAATTCTCAATGTAACTTTCATCATTATCACTCTCACTATCATCATCTACTTCATCTTTAATTAGTTTATTTTCTATATAATAAAAATAAGTATTTATACTATTCTCTTTAAACATAGTCAGAATTGCATCTGCTCTATCACTTAAAGGATCATTTATTCCTGCTTTCTTTAGTAACTTAGCATCTTCAACAGCTAATCGATTATCTTCAGCATTATTTAATTTAACAACAGATGGTTTTTTAGTTAGTTGAATCTTTTTAGGTGGAGATATTAAATCTTTATCTTTGTTATTCACTTTTGATTTAGGTTTCTTTACAGCTGTTGGTATTGGTGGTTTATTAGGTTTAACTTCTTTCTTTTCTAATTCGTCATTTTCCATTGATGTTTCTATTGCTGCAGCTCTCTTTTTGAATATCCTACTATACTCATCCTTCATAAAATCTTCTAATTTCTTATACAATTTACCAAATGGTGATTTTGCATCAATATCCATATCTTGAATTAATAAAGTACAATCATCATAAGAATTCCAATTCAAATACTTGGTTTGTGTTTTAATAGCATTCATTAATTCACCATCATCTTTTTCTTTCTCTTTACTAAACAATACATAGTTATCAGATAAAGATATTATATTATCAAATGATTCTCTATCTACTTCAATTGTTTGAGTTTGTTCATTCAAATCTCTCTTTAATCCATATAATAACACAGCATCTGGATTATCTTTCAACATTACATCTATTGCATCATAACCAATTGTTTTTAGAAAGGATGCAGAATCGTTCACCCACTGATTTAATCGTATTTTTTCTGCTTTTCCTTTCTGATTCACTACTACGTTTGTCTCCATATGAAATAACATATGAAATACTCTTTCTTGTAGTGTATTACCCATCCATTTACTACTTGTAGCTATTGAACTAATACAAAATAGAAAATCATCAAAACCTAATCCTTGAAGCTTCTTTTTAGCGATTATTTTGTTAAATAATATCTTTGCGTCACTTTTAGATATATAATCAATCATATCAAATTTTATTAAGAAAGTTAACCATCCAGCAAAATTCAATGTATTTGTTTTTTTATCTAAATCAGAGAATATTGGATCTCTTCCTAATGCAGTTGTCTTTAATTTACAGAAGAATATGTAAAGTTTATAAAATGACTTTTTGTATGGCATTAATAATTCTTTTGCTCTATCAATTTCTTCACTTGATATTCCTGCTATTTTTATCTCAATTGGTGGTGGAGGTACTTTTTCTTCCTTTTCTTTTTCTTCTTCAACTTTTGCTGCTTTTTGTGCTTTTGTCTTTGCTCTTGTTAACTTTTCTTGTTGTTGCTGTTTAGTTTTAAAATCTTCTGCTCTCTTTAGTGTTTGTCTTGCTAAATCAACTGCTTCTTGTCTTTGTTTTTTCCATTTCGTTGTTTCTGCATTTTCTTCGACTGTTTTCTTTGTCTTTGGCTTTGTTTTCATCAATTTCTTTTGTGTTCTTAATTTCTTAATTATATTATTCTCTTCATCTTCACCACCAGCAACAAGTTGATCTTCCTTTATCAGCTTGAGGTATATTATCATTCTCTTTTAATTCAGGAACAGGAGGTGTATAATACTTTCTATTCTTCTTACTATTCCTCTCATTATTGTTATTATCTGGTAATTGAGGAATTAATGGTTTTGATGATAGAAGATGGAGGAGGAATGTTATTTTCTAGCTGAATTTCATTGTTCTTCTTGTTGTTGATTTGGCTTGATTGGTGGAAAACGTGTTTTTTTCATTGGATTTTTGATTTAGGTTTAGTTTGTTTATCTAATGGTAGTTTTCTTTGTTGTTGTTCCATCTGTTGCTGTTTTGTTGTTGTTCTTTTGTTGGAGGTCTGAGTGGAGGAAACATCATTTCCATTTGTAGGAAATGATGGTTTAGCATCTATTTCATCAGATTGAGGTGTTGTAAAAAATTGGTTGTGAAAACAATGGTTCATTAATTGGAGCATTATAAGGTCTATTTTCATGACTCGATGGTGTGGAAGTGGTGTTCTAAATGCTTGTCTTACTTGAGATGGAGGTTTACTCCTTTCTTGAGGAAAATAAGAGGGAGGAGGAGGTTCTACTGGCTGTATTACATTATTATATTGATTATAATTCTCTTCTTCATATTCTTCTTCTTCTTCTTCACCTTTTTCATCATCATTATCTTCATTTGGTAATACTGAAGATAAAGGTTTTTGTTTTCTGTTGTTTTTTCAACAATTCTTGCTGTTCTTTCAATTGTCTCTGCTGTTCTTCAATTATTTTTTGCTGTTGTTCTATTTGTTGTTGTTGCTGCTGTTGTTGCTGATCAATTAATTGTTGTTTCAATAAATCTTCTTGACTTTGTCTTAATGATTTTGATGTATTGGAGTTTTACGAAATGATTTATTTTTCCTTTCTTCTTCATTATTAATATCTTCTTCATCATCAGGATAAATAACAACATCTTCAGGATTATCAATTTGAAGATCTTTAAGTTCTTTCGCATATTGTTTCATTAATTCTTCTTGCTGTTGCTCTTGTTGTTCTTGTAATTGCTGTTCATTCTGTTCTTCTTCAAATAAAGATGGGTGCAGCAAATAGTTTATTATATTCTTCCATATTATTATTATATTATTCTCTTCAAAATATTCATTATTCTCAGGTGGTGGTGAATCAATTTGAATTAATTCAAATAAATTATCAATTGGTTTACGAATATCATCAATTATATCAACTGGTAATGGTTGTAATGGAATTATCTCATTGGCTGTATTTTCAATAATTAAAGCATTATTAGATAGTAATAAAGTAGCTAAATAATCAACACATAAATTAAATGGAATTGTATTGGATGAAATCAAATCTGTATTTCTTAATAGTATGAACAATATTTCAATTGCCATTTGTACAGTATCTTGAACAATATCATAATATTCTCATCATTAAACCTTAATATAATAATAACATATATTAAACTACATATTGGACTTTGTATTTTATCTCTAAATACATGGTTTTAATGGATCTAATATCAATCCAGCGTGATAAGCAGTTAACATAGGATGGGATGATAATGTATATAATAACTGTAAGTCATAATTATCCATTTGATAATGAGTATTCTGTTTCATTAATGGTTCTACTAAAATTCCTATTGGAACAGATGATAGACTATCTGTGAGTAATTCTATTAAATTACTGATAATGTAATGATGAATAAACTATAAATATAAAATATATATAAATAAAATATACTTGTTGTTTTCTTGTTTCTAAGAATGTAAATATAATTGTTTTATATAACGAAGGTGCAAAACAATGATTATTTTTAGTAAATATATCTAACAAATGAAACATACAGATATGATATTATCTGTAAATCAGGATTGGTGTTCTTATTAACCTTTTCAACTCAGCAATACAATTATCAATTAGATTAATAGATTCTTCATCATTTCCATTTAATAATCTTATTAATTCCATATACACATAAGGTAATGTAAATGATAATAATTGATAATCAACTGTACTTCTTATTGATACACATAATTCATATATTTGATTAAGATCATCATATGAGAAAACATCGATATTTATTATATCTAAAATACCATGTAAGAATGGTATATAATCTGTCATTGTATCTAAGTAATTTGGAGTAATATCTAATGTAATATCAGCAACATATGGCAAACAATAGAAGATAAGAATCTAATTATGGAGTTCCTTAATGAATGCTTTGTTTTGTATAATTCTATTAATCTATAAATCATTGGATTATTATTTTATTATTATTATTTTCGTAGGCTACACATAACCATTCATAGAGTTGTGAATAATTTGATTGTGATTCTGCATATTTAGCTACTGTACTTATTAAATCAACACCTAATTCAATAATTCTCTCATCTTGAGAATAAAATGACTTTGAGAGTAAATTAAATACTTGTGGGATTAAATGAGATTCATCTACTAGGATTAAACCTAATTTAGAAGCATATTTTATGTATATTTGGAATAATTTGTAAACTGGTTGAAATTATTATTATACCCATTAATAATATAGTCAAATAATTGATCAATATTTCTAGATATGTAAATCGATGCTTCTTCTGGTGTAAGCTCAAAAGCCTGACATAATCCTAATAACAAAAATGAACAGAGATGTTGCCGATGTTAA
>NGBS01001217.1:0-42035 GCA_002245135.1 Proteromonas lacertae | reverse complement strand
TTCATTGATTTATTGTTAAATTCAATAATCCAATAATTCACTGTAATATTGAAATCAAAGTATTTTATAGCTGCTAATTCACTACCTTCTACATCTAAATAGAATATATCAATATGAGTAATTCCATAATATCTTATTATTTTATTTAATTTTATACATTTTTTTATTGTTCTTTTGGATAATGAAAAGTTAGCCCAAGATCTATATGGCAATTCATTTTCAATGCCACCAATAGCATCACTTTCAATAAATATAGTTGATTCACCATCACATATAGCTGCACATATAATTTCGATCTATTTCTAATATAATGATTATGTTTTAATTTTTTGCAGTTTGATGTTGATCCTTCAACTAACAATCCTTTCCATCCCAAACTTTTCTCAAAAAAGTATGAATTGCTATATTTTATTCCATCTAATGCTCCTATTTCAATAAATATTCCATTAAGGTATGGAGATGGGTATTTACATACATAATTTTATTCATATGATTGACTTTTAAATGTATAATTATATGTCATTAAATATTACATGACCATAAATGATTAAATATTAAACCATAGTTTATATCTATATAATTATGCAAAAAGAATATATAATTATAGTTAATGATTAAAATAATAGCAAATATTAAAAATATAGTATGGAGTATATATAATATATAATATATTCATCCAATATCAGACTATTTTAGGCGCTTCTAAGGATAAGAATAAGCGATTTATGAGAGAAAGTAGATTTTGGTACCTTTATAATAAAGTAAGCAAGAAAGTAATGTTACTTCTCCTTTCAACACGTTCCATAAATCTACCGTATAAATTCGACAGTAGAGGGTTTGGTAGTGAGTTATATTCAAATATAATCTTAATTTAGCATATAAGCTACATCTGCTATATATTTCTTTTTAGCATATAACCCTAACATTTAGAAACATTTCAAAGAAACTATTACATATATGAATTATTTAGTTTAGAACACAGAGGTCATAAATTCAAAATCTAATTCAGTCATTTTGGAAGTATGTTAATTAAAAATGTATGATATAAAGAAATATAGGGAAAAATACTATGGAACTATCTATTTTATATTTAATGAAATGTAGGATTTATTATAAAAAGAAATCATATTTACAATCTTCGATGAATAATTATCAAAAATTCCTAAAATTGAAAGAAAAAAGGTTTATAAATCTACAATTATTAAAAAACTTGATATTTCTTTGAGTATATATAACAGGTATATGGAAAAGATGAAGAATGGTATGAATCATTGTTAAAGAGAGGTAAAAAGGAACTTTTAAGTGCCTCAACAAAAATATACACTATGTTACAAATAAATGTCAATATATTTTAATTTTTTTATGTTGTATTTGTTTTCTTTTTGTTTTACAAACAAACATAACATAACACAAATTATAAAAAAATGATAATCTCTTTTTCCATTTTTTTGGAGAGATCTGAATTTATTTTCTTTATTTATTAATGATTCTTCGTTGCTACATGTATGTGTTAGTACATTTCTTTTTATCACCCACAAACATTCTCAATCGAATTCAGATCAGGAGAAGCAGGGCGGTGTTTTATGAAATTCATTCCTAAATTATTAAAAAATTGAATGTTATTTTCCCCCATGTAACAAGGGCGCATTATCTTGCTGTATCCAGAAATTTTCCTTTTCATATGTTTTAATATCTTTTAAATATTTCAAGATTATATCTCTATATTTTTGAGAGTTTAACCTCCCTTTGTAAAACATTAATTTATACTTTTTTCTATATCTTAGACTGTTTCATCTTTGACTAGTAATATTTTCTGGAAAGAGGTATATTGATGAAATGACATTCATCAACACAGATTAAGTTTTCGAAATTGAAATTATAATTTTGAATACAAAATTGAAATCTTTTTTTATTTTGTTGGAGATTAGGGAAGATTTTTGCTCCTTTTTATGATATAGTATTTGATGGATCTTAAATAGTGGTTTATAGTTCCAATGGATGATTTAAGCCTTAGTTGCAGCATTTAATAAAGGCTTTCTGCCTCTTTTTGGAGCTGATCTAAAACCTTTTCTTTCTAATTCCAAATAACGATAATGACTTCTCTCTTTAACGTTTATTTGGAATTTTCAAAGTTTTTCATGGAATTTTCATAAAAGATTTCAGTGATTAATGTTGTTTAGAGATATCATGACATTATAAATTTAATTATATATGACTAAATATCAAACATCTACTTTATAAAAAGAAATTAAGCTGCATATATAACAAATGACAGAATTAGATTTAAATTTTATATCAATTAATGAAAATAATAATAATACTTCTTTATTATAATATGACTAATAGATTAGTAAATTATTGTTTCATATAACTTTCAAGTTGTTGAGAAAAACTAGATTTCATCAGAAAATATATGTTTACCTTTTACCTTCCTTATACTAACTATAAGTTGAACTCCTATTGAAAATGAGTTAACAAGCATATTATCTAACCATATATACAAAATTAAAGCTTTATACATCATCTTTCAAATATCAAATTTGATTGTCCGTCGATGCACTTTTTATATAACTATTATTTTGATCTATTTCTCAATGATGACTCACAATAACATATTATTAACATAATATTAAATTAATTATAGAATAAAATAATAAAAGAAAAAACATCAAGCTTGATGGTTTGACTATTTATATCATTTAAATGTGTAATTACTCAATATTTATAAGACTTTATAATATATGAAACTATAGGGATATCACATTACCTCCTTTCGCATCGAAAGAAGTTATGGATTTATTCAATTATAAAATGTTTCATAAAAATATTAACTACTTTAAAATATTTTGGAAAACGTGATTAAAATAAAATATTCAGATTATTACATATGGTAAAAGCCAAGTCAATTCAGATTCTGTCAACAAAGATCTATGTAAATTCACCAGAATTAGAAGGTTTTGCTTCAAACTAGGATATAGTATAACTCTAAGAGAGTTTTATAAATGATTATTTATTTTCAGAAACTGAGAAAGTAAGAGACTTATTGAAGACAAATCATTAATATCCAGAAATCAGAGATTTTATTATTATAATTACATTTATATTTGTTTTTTTTAGAGATAGTAATCAATATAAATTAATCATCAAAATAACAAGTTGTTTATAGATATGTTAAATATCACTATTGGAGTAGTTTGTAGATGAATTTTAATATATCAGAATAGATATTTATACAATTTCAACCAATCTTATTCTAACTATGGTAATTAAAGTAAAACAAGAAGCAGGAATAATATTTTATATAGTATGGTAGTTTGTATAAAGCAAATGTTACTCAGTAAGTTATTAAAATAGATTTTAACAAAATAATGCTCAAGGTTTTGACCGACCAACGGTCAAAGCTAGATTATAGGTTTTACCTAAAATCTATAGGTTACCTATTTATACAATCCTGCTTTCAAATCACATTTCTACATATGTAGAAGTAGAGTATATAGAAATATATGTTTAATAGTTAGATGTTGCATTATATTTATTTGTAAAACAAAAAGAAAACAAAAACAACAAAGATTTATTATAAAGAAATTAAAAATATTGTAAATCAGATATTTTGGTTATATTATTTGATCAATATTACTAATGTTGTTCCTCGTTGAGTACAACTCCCCGTTGAGCGATTAGAGACTTTACAAACAATATAACTACATAATGTTGTTACTCATAATCAGTTATGAAGGGATATATAGTTGGTTATAGTATGTGTATTATATAAACACAATATTAGTTTAATGCTGTTTATCTGTACTCAATGGGATGAAATTTGCTCTTTTCTCTATATAGTATATAAATGGGACTCTGGCACATTGTCACAGAGTCCTAACGAGTGTTCTAGGGGTCCGTCCCCTTCTAGATTCAGAGTTGACTTTTACGGGGCCATCATTGATTGCATCGATGATGGCCCGTAAAAGTCAACTCTGAATCTAGAAGGGGACGGACCCCTAGAACACTCGTTAGGACTCTGTGACAATGTGCCATAGTCCCATTTATATACTATATATTTCTCCTCGATGAGTATAGACACACAGTATTAACTTGATATTCTCTGTTCATATTAGATACTATTATTTGTATATAAATATATATTATTTTAAAAATATATCAAAAATATTAGTAATTAGTTTTTGAAGTTGATCGAAGATAATAATATGTTATGTTTAATGATATATATGTATTACCGTACCAGACTATTCTTAGGTGCCTTCTACAGGTAAGAATAAGCGATTTGAGTGTGTATTAGTTTTTGGTACGGGTTATGCTGGAGCAAGCGGTGAATTTAAAATTCTTTATATATTTTAGTGTTTGAATAAATTTACGGGTCAAATTTTATTTTTGTGTTTAGAATAGTTTTTAGCGTAGGATAATAATAATATATAGTAAGGGCTACAGACCATAAGGCTCGAATGCTGTGCTACCAAGCTAGACCTTAATGGATCTTGGTGATATTGGAGATAAGTCATAATCTGTGAGATTGACATTGTTATTGTTATTGATATTGGATAATATGTTAGTTTTTGGCTAGGAGAACAACTTCAAGATTCCCCACCACATTCTTATACGATCTCTAATCCAACATAATTTGCTTCGCACCATTAGCCTTTTAGCATAAGCCTAAAACTCATCCTGGTATATAGTGACTGCTCCTAAATCATTTAATAAATCTTTTATCTTTTCAATAGTATAATAATAATGAAAGAAAGGGCCAGAGCACAGTGTGCTATAGCCTCTATGATTTTTTTATCAAAAAAATAGCAGTTTTATGTGTGCTATAACCACCTATGGTTTTTTTACCCTTAGAAACATAATTAGACAATAAAAAATACATCAATCAATTCGTTATATTATGCTGGGCTCATATATGCCCTTAATTTGACTTTCTTAATCTATTCAAAATTTCGCAAAAATATTTAAAATACCCACCAACTTCCTGTGAGGTTGAGAGGATATTCTCCCTCACAGGAAGAATTAGTGGTTTAAATCGGTCGTCTTTATCTCCAGAACACATGAAGATGAAGACGATGATAGCAAGAAATTACAAGTAACTACTAACAAGTTTTTATTTATTATAATTGTTTGCTATTATTGTATTTTGAAAACTAAAGCTTGAAGGCTTGACCAACCAATGGTATTCTCCATGCGTTTGTCTTTAAGCTTCTTGAGTATCTCGGGATGCTGCTTAAGCATTGCTTTGGATCATTGACAATCAGGTTACCTTCTTATTCTTCAGGCTGTTGTAGTTGTGGATCTTCAAGGGGTTGGTTCATCATTGGGAAAGACTTTACTACTTAGAGACGATAGATAATGACTTTGTTGGTGCTTCTACTGGTCCTTGATTTACCACCTTTGCTTCTCTTGGCCTAATGAAGTTTTACTTTACCTAGTCCATTGGTTTTGAGAACATCCCTTCCCTTTGACTTTCGCCTTCTTCGATTGTTGGTTCTCAAGGTAGCTTTATCGGAGCTACCAAAGGGTAATGGCTCCAATGGATCCTCTCATAGAATTGATCGGTAAGATCATTCACGGAGGTGAATCTGGATCTACTATCAAGACTATCTTCGTTGGAGTATTGATAAGTGTTGGGATTGTAGATTAATATTTTCAGAATGTAGGGGAAAAAAATATAACAAAATAATTCGTAATAATAAAAGATATAATAACATCAAAGATGTTTATTAATCATATGTTTATGAACAAAACTTTAAATTTCTTATAATCTAAATTATACAAATAGTATTTTCTTTACTTATTTATTTGTTCTTTATATGCTTCATTATATTGGAATTTATTTATAATTCCTTTATATTTAGTATTTCCAAAATCCCAAAACTCAGAACAAAAAATGTAATTCTATCAACAATAGGAAAAATGGATGGAATTATTATTATTAAATGCAATAATAACATAACTAAAAATTATTCTTGTGCTAATGTAAATAATGTGTTATCAAATAATAGATTTATTTATATTAAAATAACTAAAAGGTTTGCAGTAAAATTTGGAAATAATGTAATTAGAAAGAGAAATTTAATTATCAAAAGAAAGTCATCTACCGTATATGAAAATAAATCATACATGATATATTTTTCAAAAATATCATCTTAAATGAATATGGTTCAATACTAACATTATGCAACGAATATATATCTATTAAAGGAGGTTGTAGATGCAAAAAAGAAATACTAAATACACCAATTTACAATTTAAAAAAGAATAATACTAATATAATAATCCAAATAACACACAATATTTAGGATCTGCAATATATCATTCAATAATTAATTTTCTTACTAAAATTATTCCACTGCTATCAATACTAAATAGTATTTCGAATTATCAAATACATATTCATAACAACAGCGCGCTATAATGAATTATTTAATGTTGCTTGATATATCTGTAAATAATATAATTTCTGGAAATGTATATTCTAAATATGTAATAATGATGGAAAGAGTGGAATGTACTTCGTCAATATATACATATTCAGTTTTGCAATTAAGAAATATATTATTAGCAAAAATAAAAAATAAAAATAAATATGTAACACCAATTATACTATTTATCAGAAGACTTTATACTAGGAGATTAAAACACTTCTTCGACATTGTTAACAAAATATGTAATGAATACTACTATTATAATTGTAATATATATGAGCCTTCTACTAAGTTCACAGTAATGATAGATATGTTTTCAAATGCAGATATAATAGTAGCACCTCACGGTGCAGGATTAACAAACATTATAGTATCAAAGAATGGTGTAAAAATAATGGAATTAATAAATGATAATTTTCCAGTATTATGTTTTGCTGAACTATCTTTTATTTTAGGATATAATTATTATGGTATTTATTCAACTTACAACAAAAAAGATGATGAATTTGTTTTAAATACATCATCTTTTTATTATATTTTCAAAGATTTTGTAAAACATTCTAGTATAAAATAATAATTTGGTCAATACAAAGTAATTAATTACAATATTATATTTGCACTGCAGTCAGGAGGATAAGGAACATTTTAGGATTGAACATTGGATAATAATTATGATCATGAATAATGGCTATAATAATTGACGTTGGATAATGGCCTGATTTATCATGATTGTGAATAAAAAATAATATATTATAATTCGAAATACTATAAGTTTGAATAATATAATCTAACATTAAACCAGCCTCTCTACTATCATATGTATTGCTTTCTTTATTAAATTTAATAATTTCAACATCTACTAAAAAAGATGATACATTTAGATTTAATGTTTTACCATCTTTAGGACATGCTATAATTATCAGCATACTATATATCTTTCTTTATTCATAAATAAAATCTCAAAAGAATGGCCATTTTTGTTTGAGAATAGTTCATTATATAATTTGGTAAAAGTATGTATATTACCTAAAAATATAACAGAATATAAATGGGCTATAAATAGATATGGCTTGTATTACTGCTTTTTGATGAAGTATTATTATAAATATGGTAATGTGTTTCTCCTTGATTTGAGAATTAGTATATTACAGATAAATCCAGAAACTATAAAAATTAAAAATAGAATTGTTTTATGTGAAGATGCTAGTTATCCATTTGCAATAAGACAAGATAGATGGAACAAACTCCAATGAATGGAGGAGATTCATATAACCTACTGATATTCTTGAACAATATTTAGTTTATTTAAAATAATATTATCATTTTACATCAGATCATGGTGTATTAAACTATATATATTACCAAAATAGAATAAAAAGTACGAATATATGTTTAAATCTCAATAACAATGGATTTATATTTACCGTGGGAATAGAATTAACTTTTAGAAATATATTTCATAATTGTTGTTTCACTATAGAAAATAATACAATACACAGAAAAGATAAATCATTACCATTTATTATTCATCAGTATGATAGAAATAAAACATTACAGAGTATAATTATAAAGAGATTCAACTATTAGATTAGCTGATAGTAATTGTTATTCATTATTCTCAATAATATATGTGATTTATCATTATTAATAATTATATTAATTCTTATACTTATATATTCTGTAATTTTCATTTATATTTATAATATTAGCAACTGCAACAACTATTTATCTACAACTATTGATCATTATCATGTAAAAACTCCATCACTGTTTAGAATAATTAAAAACATTAACATAACTCAATTTAGAAGAATATTGATTGTAGTACCAATATGTTATTCTAATATTTATAGAAGATATTTAATAAGAAATACTTGGAGTAAAAATTTAGATATTTATGATTCTAGAATTATATTCTTTTCTGGATTTGATAATGAAATATCACAAGAAACAGATCTTCTACAATTTTCTTTTCATGATGATTATTACAACCTAACTATATCTACGCTATTGTTATATAATTGGACTAAAAGTGTATATAACAGATTTGATTATATTTTAAGAGTTGATAGTGATGTATATCCTAACTTACAATTAATTATATTATATATTCTAATTTCCAAAAATAACCATAAAGTAATTTATGGTTATTTCTACCCTTCAATGAAAACAAAACGAGATAAAAATAATAAAAACTATTTACCTTATTCTTTATATAATCTAACTACTTTACCTGAATTTGTAGCAGGTAATTTTTATATTTTACCTAAGCTACATAACTGGAGTACCTTCATAAATACATTGGAATTAAATAGCTCCAAATTGATATATAGAGAGGATATTCAAATGGGAATATATTTCTATAACTATCACATCAAAATAATAAGAATTAATCAATACTACAAACGTAAAAATAGTTTTTTAGATTGCAAAGATTTACAGTTACACTTGGCTGTTCATGGAATAAGCATTAAAAATATGTACTATATTTCCAATCGATGTAGATAATCTTAAGCTAAATTATACAAAAATATTGTTATTTAATTAATTTAACTATATTCTCTAATGATTTAACACAATTTAAATTATTCTTTACATTTAAAGCTAATTTTTTTGGATTGTATTTTATTTTATATATCTCATTTAAATAATATAAAGATTTTGTAATATTAGTATCTAATTCTTTTAATATACTACCATAACCTTCTTCAATAAATTCTTCTTGATGTGATATAGGCCATACTCCCATTGCTTTCATTTCAAGTAATGAAAGTGTGCCAGTATCATAAAAAGAGAAATATATAACAAATTTAGCATTATTAGCTAATAACATCATTTTACTTTTGGAATAATTCCCATATTTTATAACTTCTATTGTATATTTTTGTATAAGAAATTCAATTAATATTTTTTCATCATTTACTCTTCTACAATCAGAATATTTGGTATAAACTAAAAAATCTACCTTTCTTTGATTGAATGAGTTGATGAAATTTATATTATGTTTATATTCTAAGCATGGAGTAAGTATATAATATTTAGTAAGATAAAAATGACAATTTGTGCGATTAATAATGTGATTTTTAACTCTAATCGAATGAGTTGCAAATGCATTTATTTTTTTCATTACTAAACACCAATATTTTTCATAAGAATTATTCTTAGGCATAGCAAACCATTTTAAAGGAGTAACAATTGGTCCATATATTATTTTTTTAAACATAGAATCATAGGTAGAATTATTTACAAGATATATGTAATCAGCTCTTTCAAACCATATAAATGTATGTGCTTTCTGTATTATATTCTGAATAGTTTTTAAAGTAATTGACTCTTTATAAATTAATTTTATTTTTCTTGATATAATACTATCATTATTCCATCTTTTTATTGCACAGTAGATGTAGTATGATAAAGAATATGGTCCTCCTTTTCCTTTGCTAGGAAATATTAAATATATGTATATAAAAGAAAATGCATCCTATGCAATTTTAACGTCAATATTGGTGTTTATTTTATAATAGATATAATTAGGTGCACAAAAGGATTCAAACACATCACACTTAAAAAGCCATCTAATGAATAAACATAAATTTAGTGAAGAGTGCATTAAAAACAAAAATTTAATCCAACACTTTAATCATACAACATTACCAACATACAGCAATATCAATAGAAAAATTCTTTACCAATACGTGGCAGCGTTACGCATAGGTTGTCGACCTTTGCGATTTGGAGATGGATAAGGGTTCAGTAGTTTTTTTGATACATTACATATAAAACTACCTACATATAAGCAAATATCAGATTCAACCGATTCAATAATATCATTAATAAAAAAGAAAATGGAATGCTACATAAAAAACACTAAATTTGTGAATATTCAAATGGAGCATTGGAAAGGTAAAAGGACAAACTACTTAGCTATTTTTGTGGACATCATGAAAGATATGAATATTACATCATATTTAATATATACAGAACAAGTTGTTGTGCTCCGTTTGTCATAGTTGGCCGTTTGTCTACCAGACACTTTTAAAACAAACTAAATGTATATTCTTACTTGTCTTGATGAAAAATTGTTACTTTTATACTTACTTTGTTATATGACCTACCTCTGTAGCATACTTTTTTTGTTAATATAAATAATTTGAATATTTGCACCGTTTGTTTTCTAGAAATTTTTGAAGCAAACTAAATGCATATTTAGCTAATATAGACTAAAATACATTAGTTGAAATGTTTAGAACAACTTAATATTGATCATAAGACATATAAAAAGAAAAAAGAAAATTTAGAATCAAGCCTCATTCAAGCCTATTTTTACATTTCTTTTTTTATATAGAAAGTTTTAATAATTATTATATTCTAATCATTTCAGCTAATATATTTTAGTTTATATTAACTAAATATGCATTTAGTTTGCTTCAAAAATTTCTAGAAAACAAACGGTGCAAATATTCAAACTATTTATATTAACAAAAAAGTTTACTGCAGATGTAGGTCATATAACAAAGTAAGTATAAAAGTAACAATTTTTCATCAAGACAAGTAAGAATATACATTTAGTTTGTTTTAAAAGTGTCTGGTAGACAAACGGCCAACTATGACAAACGGAGCACAACAGAAGGTTATAAAAAGAAGTAAAAGATTAAGACAGTTAATTTTAACGAGCAAAAACTAACCGCTTCAAGATTCGCAAAAGAATGATGTAAAAATAGATTTTAGTATTACATAAGAAGGAAGAAGAGGATTTTTTACCTTCACAGGAGATAATTGACATAAAAGATGATGAAATTAAGGTAAAATCCATAAAACTGGTTATAGAATCGAATGTAAATAGTTTAAGTGGTTTAGAAGACTAAAATCAATAATAGATAAAAGCATTATAAAGCCTAATTGTATTACAAATTAGTAAGATATCGTAGATATTCGCTCAAACATGACTTATATGATGGAGAAAGCATACAGTTTAAATAGCTTGTAACGATTTAATTATTTATTATATAGGGAAAGCAAAACGACTATTTTTCTTATAACATAAAAATAGTTAAAAAATTTCACATCTTTTTCGAAACTTCCCTATTATGAGCACAAAAGTAAAAAAGAGAAAAATATATAATGTATTAAGAATAAGATATGTTGCACCGTTTTTCATAGTTAGCTCCTGGCGCATGCAGTGAGGTAATAAGCTTGATGAACAAGAAAGTGTTGTAGAACAAATAGTAAACATCACAATAAACAACGAATTAAGATTGGCTGATTTGAAATTCTTATACGATTATTAATTAATTAAAATCTTTATTCTTGAATAAAGAGGTTTGAATGTTTGTTTATTTAATGAACTTATTTGAATGTGCCAACAAATCAATCCTTAGCAAAATTGAATTGATGCTTGATCAAACAAGTTATAAAAAAGAAGCGTTACTAATGGTCTAGCTTGGAGGCACAGCATTCGAGCCTAATGGTTTGTAGCCCTTATTCTATATTTGCACCTGTTGTAAGCCGTTGGGAGATAAATGTGTTTCAGATTACATTGAAGTTACGTTGGCTATTTATCGTATTGTTCTGGTTAATCTGTTATTTGTCAAACATTGTTTGTTTATACTTTTTATTAAATGTCTATAGCAATATTAGATAACGAAATTAAGGTTTTAGATTAATAGAATATAATAATTTTAGCTTTTTTATACTTGTTGTGAGCCGTTGAGCCTACATTTTAATTTCTTTTTTAAATAAGCTGCTGTTAGACTATAATAGTGACTGATACATTAAAATAGAAAATATAAAAAAATTTGTTTAATATTAAGAATAATGAAGTTCATAAAGAATAATGTAGGTCATTATAACTAAGATTAAAATGGTATTAGATTGTTTTAAAAGTAATTATATGTGGAAGCTTAAAAAGAAATATATCGCATATGTAGCTTATATAGCAAAGTAAGATAATATTTGAATATAACTCACTTATCTCCCAACGGCTTGCAACAGCTTCTAAATCGGGCCAACTATGACAAACGGCGCACAACAGCATATATTACTTATCAATATTTATTTTCCCCTAATACTCATTATTATATTATCTTATGCAGCTATAAATTATAACAGGGTTGTATAAATCGGATGATAGTGTAGCAGTCAGTGGGATAAGCTTCAAGCTTTATTTTATTAAAATCTATTTTTCTTCATTATCAGATTGTATCTATTTTTTCAATTTGACAAAATTACAAATAAAAAATGTATATAGCTGTATTAAAATTTATATTATTTCTGCTAATAATCTGAAGATGTTCAGAAGATATGTTAGATTTTGATAAATTACTTACACTAGCATTCTGAGAAAATTCTTTCTGGTTCTGATGATGTAGATTGAGCATTTAATGTATTTTTAGCCAGTAAATATATTCTTGGGAATATGCTCTTTAATTAAAGCTACATTTTAGATATTCTTTCTAAAGTACTATAGTACACATCATATATTTAATATAATCCATTACTTCATTTGATTTAATAATCTTTCTACGTTTTGTCGGATTATTTATTATTTATCTAAACTAGTGGTATATGTACATTCTTCAATAGGTTCATTTTCTTTATTGTCTATCAATTCTATTAATATTCTCTCAGCTGTATGATATTCTATATCGTGAAACCAAGAGTTCTTCCAACAATAAACTGTTTAGCTCGAGGATCTAATAAATATGATAAAAGGGGTAAATCACTGTATCGATTTATTGTTTTTAGTCTTTCTATCATACTACACTTAATTTTATCGTCGTTTTAATGACTAATGCAATCAAATTTGATGTATTTGAATAATTAGTCATTAACCTCATCAATATCAATTATACCATCCATATCTTTATAATTATGCATAGCTTCCATATGAGTTCTAATTGCGTGACCATTTCGCACATTACAAGTGTATCTAACTCCACATATAATGCACATACAATAATCTGATCCTTTCAACTTAAATACATTGTTCAAATAACCTTTTTTGTGATTAAACACCAGTCTTTCTATTTTATTAGAATCACATAACATTATTGCTTTCTTTATTGCTTCAGGTGGTAAAACTATGTCTAAAAAAGAAAGCAATAAATCAAAAAAATAAGTATATATCACTTACAATTAATCAAAAAAGAAAAAAAAGATTTACTCAAGCCTAAAAGAAGCTTGGATTTTTTTCAGCCTTTTTTATGTCTCTAAAAACACATACAGTCAAACTCTTTTAATCAAACCTTTTTTCGAGTTTTTTTTAATATATCATTTAACATAATTTATGTGTTTCTGGGATAAGTTAGTAATGTCAAAAAAATTCATTTAGCATTTACAATGTATATAAATGCTTATTTAGAAATATTGTAAGTAAATTAAATATATTAGATATACATAGCTATATGATAGTATCATTAAAGAGAAATATTAACATATATACAAGAAAAGTGAATAATGATAGTATAATTATAATATTTTTATATTTTTATAGATCTAAGAGTCTGTTCGATTTTGGCTCGTTTATCATCAGGATAATGCTTTACTAACTCCAGCAATTCACTCAATTTTCGCTTTACCTTTTTATCAACCAATCGAATGTTAGAATTCATATCTGTTATATTAGACAGTTCATCATCAATTATACTCATTTGGTACTCTTCATCAGTGTCAAATTCTATATTGGGGATTATATCCAAGAATGGATATATCTTTTCTGTATATATTATTTTATCTTCTTCAATAGGGTTTTCATCTAATTTTCTATTTAATATATCCTTTTGTCTGTCTGACAAAATATTAGCCTTGATAAAACAATTTATCACTGTAGATGGTTTCATTTGATCAAAAGCAAGTGTCATATAATATAATGCTTCAGCAATTGAAGATTTTAGACACAATGATATTCCAGTCTTTTTATTAGCATTGTTTATTCTTTCATAATTGTCAAGAGAACTAATGTATTTATTTAATATTATATTTTTATAGTTTAGTTTTAGGGAAGCAATAATTTCTTGATCCAAAGGCTGTAAAAATGAAGTTGAATTTGGAGGAAGATATAATATATCAACATTTTTATAATTTGAAATACGCGGATGATCAGAAAAATTATCCATTATCAGTAGAATTCTTTGATTTTTATATTGTTCAGGTATATTAGGAATTAATATCTTGTTTGGCATTCTCAAAATCTATAATTGCATATTGCAAACTATCTCCTGTTTTGTGATCACGAATAATTTCACAACTTTTAATATCACCAAATCTACTAAATATCAACTCTAGATCTTTATCTTCATTAACTGGATTTAATTTACATACGAATAGTACATTATCTGGAGGTTTCATTTCTGCATCTGGGATATCACCAACTACTCCTAATATTACTGTTGCTGTTTTACTTTCTTGTTTATAATTATGATAAAATGAAGATTTTCTGAATATATTCTTAAACTATTATTATTACCAAATGGGTTAGCATATAACCATAGTATCTCTAAATTTGGAAAGAATTTCAAACATTCTGAGAATGCATTTAATCCAATTGAAGTTAAATTATTCCCTATAAATATTATTATTCAATTATCATACATTGAATATCTATTTCTATTACATTATTCATTCTATCAAGTTTTGAACATAAATATTTCATTCCTTCATCTTTCATATAAATAATTCAAACTATTTCTATTTTCTGTTTTACATTTATCAATAACTACATCTATTCGATTTTCTAGTTTAAAATGTATTTATATCATTTATACTCATCCTTTCATCAATCTTTATTTCTTCTTCAAATGGAATGACTGGAAGTTCTGCTTCATTTAATTCTATTTTATTATGTAATAATAAATATATTATATACTCTTCAATTCTGATATTATTTTATCCAATTTCAATCTATCTTTCTTTTCTTTAACATGTATCTTTAACAAGTATATTTCACATTTAATGGATGTGTTCCACTTTTTATATAATAAAATAATAATCCAAAATTCCAAATATCACTTGATATATCTAATTCTTTTCCTAATAATTCATCTATACAAACAAAACACAAATCTTCTCTTTTATCTTGTTCCTTTTTTTTCTCCCTTTAAACAATAATTTATTACAATAATCATTTATTATCACTTCATTTTCATCATTTAAAAAGATATTCGATGGTTTTTAAATCACTGTGAATTGTTCCTGCTTCATTTAAACTTTTCAATACATTCAATATAGCATACAGACTACTTTCTTCAAACTGCTTAACAGGGTTTATTTCATCTAAATGAGCTTTATTTTCTCTCATCACTCTATATAAACAGTTTTCATCTCTTTCTATGATTTTGTATTTCATTAGACCATGTATATTCATATTATTCACTCTATTCATTGTAGAAACTACTTCAGCAACAACTATTGAATTTAACTGACTCACATCCAGTATCTTTAATAATTTCTTTGAACCATTATCAAGTCAAGCTTTTTCATTTTATTTTTTTTTGAATGACAGAAATAAATAGAGAAGAAATAAATGGAATAATTGAAATAATTGAAATAATGTATCAAAGCTGTAGTTCATCTTTTATCAACCCCAACAACAAAATCAAAATTTATAAGTAGATATTATTATTCAATTGGTAAAAGAAATTTATAATACAAATTTATCACATAGAATAAAATTGATTAAAAATAAAAAATAAAAATTATATCATTACTTAAAAAAAATAACTACATTCAAATACACTCTACTCACTCAATTTACTTTCTGAATATTAGAAAGAATACTCGGTTTTATACTTGGTTGAATACTAGGTTGAATACTATGCTTTTCATGATTTACATCATCATTATCATCAAATCTCTCTACTGAAGTAGAGTCAGTATTTGTTGTAGTTTTCTTTAATCTCACTGAACCACTTGGAGTTATTAGTTTTGAACTAGTATTCGTATGATGCACAGACGAATTAAATGAATTACTATTTACTAAACCTCTAGTTGTTGCAGATTTTAACATATCAGATATCTTATTTTCAGCTTCAGCTACTTCTTCTTCATCTTTCGCAAATACACTGAATGGAACTTTCTCATGATGTATATGTTGAGTTAAATGATTCTTTAATGTATTATTTGTGTTTGTGTTTACAGTAGTCGTATGACTTTGAGCATAATTCTTATTCTCTATTCGAATTGATTCAATCTTTTGTTGAACAGCTTCTTTTAATTCCACAGATAATTCATCAAATACTGAAAACCATTTTAATAATTGTTTTGCTGTTGTTGCATGTTTACTTAATACAAATGAACTACAACAATTTTGACGGATTAAACTAGTAATTTCATCATATGCTTTATCAAATATAAATGGAGATGGTTTATTTTTACTATCATTTTCTATCTCATGTTGCATTGAAGCATCGATATTTACTTGATAATAAGCATCATTCTTTATATATCGATCTACCATTCTTTCACAATAATCAGCTATTTGTTCATTTGTAGCATTGGCACACATTTTCTTTAATCGATTTACATCTTCCCAAAAGAATAGACTTTCTTGTTGATGTAAATCACACATATGGTAAAACAAACATGTTCGAGTGATTGGATCTGATAATATTGATGTATAAATAGCTGCAGTCTTTTGATAAGGATTAACACTGTTCTTTTTATGAACATGAAAATCAAATATCATGAAATAGGTTATACAAAACAATATTGAATATACTAATTGAACTGAAGCAGTACCTATATAACTAGAAGTTGTTATAAGAGTTGTAGTATTGAATATAACATATAATAAATAATAAAAATCCATAATAAATATTCCAATTGTTAAGATCATTGACTGAACATCGATTTTTGCTCGAAATAAAGTCACACAATCAAGAAATACTAATAAACCAACTAAAACTGGAGCTATATTAGCTATTAAAAACTTCCAGTCTTCTCTTCCACATGTTGTTATTGTTATATCTAAAAATTCATGAAATTTATAAGTATGATCAGAATCTTCTCTACCACTTGATGTTAAGGCAATTGCAATTATTTCCACTATAATCATTGGAATTAGACGCTTCAATACAAAAAAGACTTCATGATCAAATACCATATGCTTTTTAATTTCTTGAGTTATTACAAATGTAGTCATACATAACATTCCACTATTATTAAATAATAATAAACATATATATATATACCATAACATCACTGTTGATCCAACATATCCAATTATCATTTTAAAACATGATTTACTTGATAGTAATAAAATAGTATTAACTGCTTCCATTAAATAACCAATCGAATAACAGATTATAAAAGATGTTTCTGTTCTCATTACGACATTCAATTTCGTTAATCTTAATGACATTATTATATAACTGACAATTACCATCACACAAGTTAAAACATGAAGAATAATAAATACAATTTCTAATGCAGATCCACTAGCATTATCTATAATCATTAATAATAATAATAATATATAAAATACTTGATGGTATTCTTTCATTTGGTATATATTCAATTCCTCCTTTACATGTATTATTTTCTTTTCTATCAAAGTATATTGTATGATAATAACCATCCAATTCTCCTTTTCTTACTACATAATCTTGATATGTACAATCTGTCATTTGTTTTTCAACTATTAATTCTATTGTTTTATAACAAACTTCAAACATTTTATTCACATTTGTTATTATTATCGGTGGTAATTGGCAATCTTCTTTTACACAAGCTTTTATTCGAACTTTTACAGATTGTAGAGATTCTATACTACCTATAGGTTTATCAAAATCGTAATATTCATTATTATTTATAACATAATTAATAGTATAAAAACCTGTATTCTTAATGGTGAAATAATCAACTACATCTGTTTCATTGGACATATATCTTAATACTATCTTATTTTTGTCAGTTTCCCATATAGCCGCTTTGGTTAAATCAATTATTGGAATAATTGCAATTAAATAGAATACATCGTTGGTTTTATTACCTATATATATACGATATCCATTATTATCAACATACACTAAAAATATAAATAAAAGAAAATATTTATATACAATTTAATATTACATCTGATGAACTTGATGCTTGTTTGATAATTCCTTCACTGTAAATCTCTTTAAAAACATCATAACCTTCCGATATATTCATTCCTAGCTTTCCATTCCCTTTAAATAGCAATTCCAATGCCATTTCTGAAGCTGCTTCTATTTTACCAGTTGGACTAATTAATACATAAAATCCATGTGGAGTTGGAGGATTATTAATTAATGACTCTGCATACGTATTCATTATTACATTTACACATAAAACACCTAATCTTTCACTCTCTCTCTTTATTACTGAGCAACCTGTTAATATTTCTGAATCTCCGGAATATTCTAAATCTACTTTTGGTTCGATGAAATAAGGCTCTGGATCTTCCTGCTCTTCGGCTACTTCATAAGATTTGATTAACCACTGGTATTGTGATTGGTCTGATAAATCTGCACCACAATTTCCTAAATGAGAACTGTATGGATATTTTGCAGAGAGAAATGTAAGATTTCCTAAGTTTATAAATGCATTAAATGCTGATGGGATATTATAAATGATTTGAGGTAGACTATATAATAAAATAATATGAATTAAATGCATACAATGCTGTATAAATACTTAATTCCTTTATATATTTATTTAAATCAGCATTAACAACCACTGTTGATGGATTTGTCTTATCAAAAAATGATATATGTGTATTATCTGAAATTGATTCATCTAACACGAAAAGACCATCCTCACAATGAGCAAAATCAGTATCTTTAAAAAATGTTTTATCTGTTTGAATAGTAGATATTGTCTTTGCTGTGGATTTCAACGAAGCTAAAATTTTCTCTAAATTTAATTTGAATATTTGTGTATAAGATGAAAAGCCAGATGCCATTGTGTTTTCATTGCATGAATATGAACCACTAAAAAAATAGAATCATATATAGAATACTCGACTTTTATAAGTTCTGCATAACATAAGTGTAAGCAGAGAGATAAAATTGCATATTTAAAAAATGATTTGTTTGTTGGATTCATAAAACGAAAAATAAAACTGAAGAATAATGCAAGCTTTTGCTTGACAATATAGTCGTTATTCCGAACATTTTAAAATGATAAATAAACCAACCTTATTGAAACAAAATAATAATACATTTCAAATAATATATATAATAACATTCATCTATTTAATCTTTATTTGTTCTAGATCTTACCCAATCTTCAATCTTCTGTTTCAACTCAGGTAAAGGAACTAGCATATCAGCAGTTAAAGGTTGTCTAGTGAATGGATCATTAGGTTCATTCAATAAATGCTGTAATATAACTTGTCTATCCATTATCGTTCCAGAAGGTAATTTCACAGGATCATTCATCAAAGTACAATAAATAGGATCAAGGAATTCATCAGGAATATCACCTAACTCTTGTTCTTCTTCAGCATTCTTTTCTTTCAACATTTTCACTCTTTCATATAGATTTTGGAATCTGCTAATTCCCTCTTCATCCATAGCATTTCTTCTTATTAATATTTTGATTGTATGTGGGAACAAATCATCATTAAAGTAAGCACTTTCAGCAATTGATTCACAAAACTCATTATAATCAATAAAGTGGTATAATGTAGAAACAACTTGTTCTAACATAAAAACAGGTTTGAAATTAATCTCTTCCATATTGGAGACTTTCAAATCAACTCCATGTGGACCAACTAAATCAGATAATATGGATAATAATGTATTAGCAATTCCATTCTTTAATTCTGGATATAAAAATGGTTCTCTAATTTCATTGGATAGATAATTCATCATTTCGATTGTTTCATTGGCTAATTGAAGTGAACTTGATACAGATTCTTTGTGATTATTATATAAATCATCTTTCTCTTGTCTTTCTTGACTAGATAGTTTATTCCATTCCATTTGATTTGATTTTAAATCTTCGATTTCTTTCATTTCCATTATCTTCTGCAATGAATCAGTGATGAGATGGTTTGTATGGTTCATTAAACCATTGGCAAATCGAACAAATGAATCCTATAATATATATATATATATATATATATATATATATATAATGAATTAATATACATGATCTTCACCAATCTTTCTAAATGAATCTCTATGTTTTTCATTATTCCATATAAACTTTACAATTAATGCGATCTTATATCGATGTTCTACTTTATCATAAAAACCAGTATGTTCTACATCACCATATAATTCTAATAATGCTGGTAGAATATACTTTTGACAGTAAGGATTACAACTTAACATTGTAGATGTAGTTTTAGGTGAAGTATCGATGTAACCTTCAGGAACATTTTGAGGTGTAAAACAACTGAATAATACATCACCAAACTTAGCTCGAATATGACAGTTGGAGATGATAGATGGTGAAGCAATTAAGATGGTAATTAACTCTAAGATACTTCGTATATCACAGGAATCTAATACATTACCATTATGTCTAATAAAATATAAGCAAAAATGGTGAAAAGAAAAAAGTGTAAAAGAAAGTAGAATATATATTTATATATACGCAGCTATAAAATTCAATAGATCCAACATATCTTCAACCATCATCTGAGGTAAATTCTCAAACAAAACTGGAACACTATTTAATGGCAATTCAGGTTCTTTTACACCTAATAATTCTAACATTTTAAACGCTTCTAAATTCAAAAATTGGATAATCAACGTAATTAAATCATCTCTATAAATTGTAGCTTCAATTGCCATAGCTTTTTGTAGGATTAAATCTAATTGTGGTGCTTTCATTGGACTATCTGGCATATGTTCATAATAATTAAATGATCTTAATAAAGATCGATGTTCTGTCATCAGTGGAAGTATAAAATAGTGTAAACATTTGGAGGTAATGAAGAAATATTTGGTGGCTAGTGTAAAGTCTTTTTCCACTATGTTATCAGGTAATGGAGATCTTCCTAATCGATCATCATCTTTAACAAATAAATCTAAATTATAATAAATATATTCTAAGTTAATATTATTAGTAATTTTAGTGTTATTTGTATCACATAGTTTTTCACATAATATTAACATTGCATTAGCTATATTGACAGACATTTCATTACTTATTGATAATAATGGATTTGGTCTTTCTTTAGCTCTTTCTCTATTGAGGTATATTAATTTAGATAAATAGGTAGTGACTTTAGCTCTTTGATTCTTGTCAGGAACTTTATAAAGACTTTTGAGAATATTACATATTTTTGACTAAATAAAAATAAAAATAAAAATAAAAATAAAAATTATATATATATATATATACTGCGCAATAATTCAATTCAAGATCAATAGTTTTCTTCTGTAACATAACATCCCTCATTGTTTGTTTATTACTATACAATTTCTCAAAATAATGAACATCAGTAGATCTTAAAGGAGTAATACTAAAAATAGCTCCAAAAATATGTTTTGATTGAAATTCATTACCGATTCTATATTCTTCAATAAAATGACTACTTTCTATTACTGTAGATGCAATTGGTTTGAAAGATAACAGTAATAGAATTTCATTAAGTTGATCCTTTAATAGTGTATAATTATTTACGTTTTTTTGAGATTTTAAAAAACTTAACATAAATATTGCCATTAATAATGACTTTTCATCATTATCAGAGAGTGAGATTAAGATCTGTTCACAAAATTCACTATTCCTACTATTCATAATAAGACGATATATCATTCCCATCAGTTGATCTCTATATACATAAATAATAATTATATTATATTATATATATACTTTCTCAAACCATAATTCTCTGGCATTAATATAATACCATACACTTGATCAACAATATCAGATTTTAAATCTGTGTATTTTCTCTCAGTCTCTCGATTTAATCGTTCATAACATTCTGATAGATAATCCATCTGTGAACAGCTTAAATCGAAATTTGTTAGTCTTTTATTCACCAAAGAAATTACATTTTCAAATGTTACTAAATACTCACTATATTGTTTTTCTTTCATCCATTCTATTATATACGTTTCATTCTATTGTATAATAATTTTAAATCGATATCATACTGATAGTTTATTGGGTAATGTAAATATATCTTGAGTTAAACGATAATGAATAAATAAGGGATTTAATTCTGCTTTCAATGGAGATATAGCTGGTGCTTTCATTGGTGAACCAACTGGAGTCTTCATATTTTCGTTAATATTAGGACTTGGAGTATTTTGAGATGATACAGTTGAATTCATGAATGATGCAGGAGGGGACTCTTGTTGAGCAGGGCTAGGTTGAACAACTATTCTTGTTGGTGAAGAAAGCGAAGAAACTGGAGTATCACTAGGATTTGATGTTGTTACAGTTGGTACATTTTCATATTTTGCTAACCTTTTTCTTAGAATCTATAAATAACAGTGAAAAATCAACAAAAATACTTCTTCTTTACTTTCCTCTGGTCTCTTTTCTGGAATTGGTTCATTATCCTCATCTTTAGAGTTTCTCTTGCTTAAAAAGTTGAAGAAATAACTCATTTATGAGATATTTAATTGAAAAGCAAGAGTCAAACCTTCAAGCTTTCTAGAATATTTTTTGGAATTGAATGTAAATAATCACAAAAAGAAACGTGTATGTGAATTAATTTTATTACATACTTTATGAATCTCTGCTTTTTTACTATTACTTCATTTACACTAATAATTCAAAAAAAAGTAAAACAATAAAATATAGTTCCTAGAATAAGCAAAAGCACAAAATTATAAAACTCAACTTTCAATATGCTTTGAAATACACACAAAAGTACTTATTCAAACTTGTTTGACATAATTTGCATTTTATTTTTTTTATCATTTTTTCTTTTACTTTTTGTTAAAAATATAATATGGATAAGCCAGAGATATTAAGTCGTGATCTTGCAGCTAATGGACACTTTATACAGAACCGCTATGAGTTCTGGTATATTTCGAAAAATACTGCTGAAAATGTAAGATTATTATTTGTAATGTTCTTTAGTTTGAATATTCTTTAACATCACTAGGAGATTTTAAAACTCTAGAAGAATTCTGGATGATTTATTCTCATATTAAAAGATCTGAAGAGTTACCAATATCTGATGTGTTTTTATTCAAAGTATTTATGCATTTTTTAATTTTATTAGAGTGGAATACGACCAGCTTGGGAAGATCCTGCAAATGAAGGTGGTGGAAGATTAGTACTTAGAATTCCTAAAGGTAGAACATCATATTTATGGGAAGAACTTGTATAATTCTTTAATATTTATTTTTAAATAGCTTCTTGGCGTAATAGGTGAAAGATTTGATCTAGGTTATGAGTTGTGCGGCGTTCAATTATCCGTACGTTTGCATGATAATGTATTATCAATATGGAACAAAAGCTCAGCAAATTATGGAGCAATTCAAAAACTTAGGTATATATTTTAAACAATTTTATATAATTTTCTTTAGAGAAGCATTTAGACGTATTTTAAATATACCAAATGATATATATATTGATTATAAACCACATAATTCAACTAAGTTTATTAACAGAAATATACCTCACTCTTAGTTTATTTCATTAATTGTATTTTCTATATGTTGGATTTGGGATAAATAATACAAACAAAATGTTGAAGTTGAACAAAGATTTTTTTTTATTTCTTGTTAATTAACAGTAATTCTACAGAATCTTCATAATAATTCAATTCTACAAACGGATATAAAGGTCCTTTGAATGATGAAAACACAACAAGATAATTATCCATCAAATCATCTTTAATTGAGATTGTTTTCTCTTTAAAATCATATTTCAGAACAAATATCTTATCTTTATTATTGGACCAATATGGTTCACTAATAATCTTACCATTATTACCATAAGCATTTGAACCATTCTCATAAAAATACAAACTACAAGATTCTTTTTGATAGAACAAATGTTCTCCATTAAAATCTTTCAATTGAGTTGCACCAATCATTATAGATCTATTTGTATGTGATTTAAATGTAAGATAATATATTCCATCCTCCATTTTTATGTTTATATAACAGTAATTCCACCTATAAGGTTTGTATGTTTGAGTTATTAACTTTCCATTCTTTGTTATTGAGATTGACTGACTCTAGTTTATTTATATCCATGAATTTATAATCTATTTCAATAATTAGTGTATTATTTATATACTGTTATATGAAAGTGATATTGTAGTAGTAGTAGTTGAGTAATAATTACTACCTGTTATTGTATACTTTTGAGTTTTATATCTATACTCACATTTTCCTTTTATTTCTGCAGTATTTCTATTGAAATAAAAACCATCTGGTAAATCTATAAAAAAACATTACTACAACAAAGAAATACTTGGTGATATTGAAAATGAACAATTATTTCCATCAAATTGTGGTTTTATTCTAAACTCTTCTAAAGGAGTCACAAAATAATAATATCTTGAATAATGAATAAATGTAATTGGATTAGCTAGAAATAAACATTAAGAGAATTTATAATATTTCTCTTACATTTAATCATATCAATTATTTGTTTTGAATGTATAATATCTAAAAGATTTTGATATTCTTTATCACTTAAATGGATTTTATGTAGATAAGAAAGAATTAGATGTTGTTGATCTACTGATAGTTTATTGTAATATAAAAGAGTGTAGTAAATTGATTTAACTCCACAAAAGTATGAAAATGACAAAAGCAAGATTTCTATACAACATAAGGATAATATAATATATACCATTCTTTAAGAATAGTGTTATACATTTTACTATTACTTTCAACTCATTTTCTTCTTCAATATCTCTACATTTATATACCAATCTTTTGAATATTTGAAGTATTTCATCTTTTGTAACTATTTAAATTATAGAATTAGTTTATATATTCATACACTCATATTCAATTTTAGAATCAATCATTAAAAGAATAGCTATTTCATTTATTTTTATATCATTGGAGTATAATAGCAGTTTAACATGTGAAATAAAATCACTATCTTTAACTGATTCAATATCACTTTGTTCAATTGACAATGGAAGGTGTTTCATTGTATAATATTTGATTATAATTGGTGTAAATCTATCATTTCCGTTAAATGGAAGTTCACAATAAATCCTTGCATAGTTATATTCTTTTCTTCCCCACAAAATCTCATCAAAATTCCAAATATAATGAAATGCAGTTGGTGATAATTCCTCCCATTTTAAATTCTCTATATTTATTGTTAATAGCAGTAATTCAAATTTTTTATTCTTTTCTTTACAATCTGTAAAACAAGGTATGATTTCATTTTGATTATTGATTATTGAATAATGATAATAATCGAATAATCTATTCAAAAGATAAGTTTCAGATGGTATAACAATATTTTGAAGATGACAAATGTAATCTAATGATTCAAATGATAATGAATATAAGAAATCTATTTATGAAACATATTAATATCAGAATATTATACTTGATTCTAACAATCTATAAATATTCATCTTTATATATTCATCAAATGATGATTTTATTACTTTCATTTGATTTATATCAATATCATTCATAAGATTGAATAATTTCAATATCACATCAAAGTTCATATGATTTTTAATATATCTAAATGTTAATATCATATATCTACTTTTCACATATCAATCTAAGTAACAATTCTTGAAACGTATAGCACACAAGTAATAAATCGAATACATTACTTGAATGAATGTAGACTCTACCATATCCATAATACCTAAGTAAACTTCGAAATGCATCAACTGAAACACTTGAATCTATTACTATTTGAGTAGAATTAGTAGAATTTTCGATCAACCTGTTTAATGCTTTGTTTCTTGAACAAATAAAAGACTTTATCGCAGGAATAGCATTGCCATTAACTGAAAATGTCACATCAGCATATCCTTCGTCTATTAACTGGTTCATTACACTAATACATGAATAAAATTATCATTTACCCTTCTTTTGACAAATTTTGATTTACATAAACCATCTAAATCAAACACGAAAATACAGAAACGACTATAATTTTCATTTGAAAAATAAAAATATAAATGAATGAAAAAGGTAAATCAAATGTAAGAGTTTGTGCTAGAGTAAGACCTCTATTACCTCAAGAAAAAATGAAAGACTGTAGTATTGTAATTGGAGCTAAAACAGCTTCATCGGAAGTATTAAACTAATGATATAATGACTTAGATTGTTGTTGGTAAAGGGAAAGAAATTAAGGTATTTCCTTTTGATTATGCTTTTGGTCCAGAATCTACTCAAGTATTCATTATTTTATGTAATATATAGAGTGAAATATATCAAAAATGTGTCCATGAAATGGTAGAAGGATGTTTTGAAGGTTATAATGCAACAGTATCATATTATATATATCATTTTACTATAATTAGGTATTTGCATATGGTCAAACAGGTTCTGGTAAGACATTTACAATGGGTAGTGGTAGTACAAGTGAAGCTGATGAAGCTGGTATTATTCCTAGAACTATCTCACACATTTTTCGAAGTATGAAAAACAGTGAATATAATTCTGTTAAATTGAGTTGTTCATATATCGAAATCTATAATGAAAAGATCAATGATTTGCTACATCCAGAGATTCCCTCTTTCAAGATCCATATTCAAAAGAATGAAAAAGGAGAGAGTGTATTAAATGGAATAGAAGAAGAAATAATCGACAGTGAATCTTCAATATATAATTTATTAGAATTAGGTGCAATCCATCGAGTAACAGGAGCGAATAATGTGAATGAAAAGAGTAGTCGATCTCATGCGATCTTTACAATCTATTTATCAGTGATACATTGTGATGGAACAGTGAGTTTATCAAAATTACATTTAGTTGATTTAGCTGGATCAGAAAAGACAAAACAAATTAAAACGAAAAGTGATCGATTTGTAGAATCTGTTGCAATAAATCAAGGGTTATTAACATTAGGAAAAGTGATTTTATGTTTAAGTAAAATCAGTCAAGGAAGTTCAATAGATCATATTCCTTATCGAGAATCTAAATTAACTCGATTATTAGAAGATTCATTAGGTGGAAATAGTAATACGCTGATGATATCTTGTTTAAGTCCAGCGGATATCTATTTAGATGAATCATTGACAACCTTAAGATATGCAACCAATACTCGATTTATAAAGAATAAACCAAAGATCAATAAAAATGATAATATGTTATTATTAAAACAATTGAATAATGAAATTAATTTGCTGAATTCGGAAATAGATAATAAAGAGATGGAAAAATTAAAACAACGAAATGTTAAATTAGAAGAAGAATTAGATCAATTTATTAACAATAACAGTTTATTATTCCAACATTTAAATGAATTGAAAATCCAACTCCAATCGTTATTAATTACTTCAACTTTATCAAAGAATGATGAAAATAAAATAAGTTCAATTTATAATTATATAAATGAATATCTATTACCATTTCAGAATCGACCGCAGACTGCTCCAATTAATGAATATAAATATGATAGTGGTAAAGTATCTCCCATTCAATCTCCTACTCATGATAATAATCGACGTAGACCAAATACAACACCATATCAATCACAACCATCAACAACTATAACATCATTAAAATCTCAAATGAAACATTCTCCATTAGTTCCATTGAATAAATCAATAAACAGTGAAATGAAAATAAATAATAATGAGAGTGTTAATACGAATGAGAATGTGTTATTATTAAATGAAAAAATTGAATTTCTATCAAAGAAGAATAATGAATTACAAATTAAATATAAAGAAGTTGTAGATAATTTAAGACGAGATGAATTTATATTTGCAGATAAAGCAGCTGAGATCGCAAAATTAAAAGATCAGATATATGAATATGAGGATGAATTGAAAAGAAGAGAAATGAAAAGTTCTTCATCTTCAAGATCTTCTTCAACAAGACCATCAACAGGAATGACAATATTTAATGATGATGATAATGATGATGTAGTATTTTGTGGTGATATCCAAGATTTAACAACTCCTCGAAATAGTCATTTATCTAAAGAAGCTGAAGAAGCGTTAGCTGATTTGAACCAACGAATTCGAGAAAAAGAAAAGATTATAATCGACTTAACTACAAAGAATAAGAATTCTAGTGAAGAATTAGAGAGATATAAAAATCGAATAAGTAGTTTACAATGCGATATTGAGAAATATAAATCATTATTAAGTGAGATAAACAGTCAATTAGAAGATAATAAAAACAGTTTAGAAGAGAAAGACAATCAACTGGAAGATTTGAAACATTATTATGAAAGTGAATTAGATAATAAATTGAGAGAATTAGAATCAGCGAAATGTATTGAAACTCAATCTCAAATTGTATATTTTTATTGATTATATTATTATTACTTTCTAGTCATTAAATACTTCTAGTAAAATCCAAATAATTGAAGAAGAAGTTGATCGATTAAAAGAGAAGCAAAAGACAATTCGAGAAACTGAACCAATATCTGTAAATTCAAAGAGTAAAAGTAAAATAAATGAAATAAAATTATGGTTTAATGGAGCTTTGAGTGAATGTATAAAAGAAGGTTATGTATAATATATAATTATTATGTAATGAAATATAAATAGCAAATTCAAAAAATGAATGAAAATAAGAAAAAGATTAATTCATTGAAAGAACAACTATTAGAATATGAAAAAGACAAAGGATTAAATATCATTTTTTTTGTTTATTGTTATTATTACATATGTTCTACTTCCTTAATGTAATTCAATTGATATAAAAATAATGCGACGAAGTTTAGAACAATCCGAAAATATTCAAAAATTTAATGAAAGAATAAACAAAATAAAAGAAGAAATCAATAACAATAAAACATCAGTATATATATATATATATATATATTGTCTAAAAATGAATAGAAAGATAGTTATCATCAAAATGTTTATGCTGTAGAAAAGCTTGAAGAATTATTGAATGAAAATTTAAATGAAAAGAATAAATTAGTCAAGCAATCAGTTTTAACAAATGAAGAACAAATCGAACTACTTGATGTTGATAATAATATCGAATGTTTGAAGAATATAATAAAAGATAAAGAAAATGAATTTAATAAAATCTATAATGGATTAGTATAATTTATAATATGATAATAATAATAATAATAATAATAATAGATTGAAACAAACAAAAAGAATATAAAAGTGTTGATGGATTCTTACAATACAATGAACAATGAAATAAAGAAACAAATAATAGAATATTCAACAATGAGATTAATAAATAGTAATGTTGAAATACAAAAACATCAACACAAAGAAGATATTTATGAATATGAATTGAAAGTATTACAAAATGAAAATAAAAATCTTCAAATACTATTAGAAAGTGCAAAATATGAATATCAACAAAAATTGAAGAAGAAAGAAAAAGAATTAGAAGAAAGTCTATTAAATACGAGTAAATCATCTGTTAGTAGTGAAAGTCAAAAACAATTAAAAATGATTCAAAAAGAGAATTATTACTATCAGCTTATAGGAAAAGAGTTAGAAGAAAAACATGAACAAGATGAAAAAATAATAAAAGAATTAAATAAACGAAATAAAAGTCTATTGAATGAATTATTAAATTTGAAAAGTTATTTAAATAATCAAGAAGATGATTCCGTCCCCAAACCAATTCGAATAAAGAAGAATAAATTAAAAGAGTTAAAAGAAGTAAATTACAAAAGTCCAGAAAAATCCATAAAACATAAATAGATTATTTTCATTAATTATATTGTATTTGTTTTTCTTTATATGTTTTATATAACAGAATAGGATAAAAAGTGAAAAGAAAGAAATTTGAAAATGATAGAAAATGATAGAAAATTCTCAAGCTTAAGTGTAAAAAGCTTGAATCATCATTTTCATTTTGTTTGTATTATAACAGAGTTTGTTGAGTAGAATAAATGAAATCACATTCAAACATGTTAAATAAACATAATTATGAAGTATATATGTTCTATTTTTAATTTACCGATGATATAGTTGTTAAGAGATGTTGTATATGAAGGCAAATTACTCAGAGTAAGAGATAAGACAAATGGTTCAAAGAAATTATTAAAGATATTGGATGTGAGTCAGTTAGATTCAAAAGTAGTTGATGAAGTAGTAAATACAATGAATAGAGTGAATAATATGAATATACATGGTTTAATGAAATACAAAATCATAGAAAGAGATGAAAACTGTTTATATAGAGTGATGAGAGAAAATAAAGCTCATTTAGATGAAATAAACCCTGTTAAGCAGTTTGAAGAAAGTAGTCTGTATGCTATATTGAATGTATTGAAAAGTTTAAATGAAGCAGGAACAATTCACAGTGATTTAAAACCATCGAATATCTTTTTAAATGATGAAAATGAAGTGATAATAAATGATTATTGTAATAAATTATTGTTTAAAGGGAGAAAAAAAAGGAACAAGATAAAAGAGAAGATTTGTGTTTTGTTTGTATAGATGAATTATTAGGAAAAGAATTAGATATTAAAGTGATATTTGGAATTTTGGATTATTATTTTATTATATAAAAAGTGGAACACATCCATTAAATGTGAAATATACTTGTTAAAGATACTTGTTAAAGAAAAGAAAGATAGATTGAAATTGGATGAAATAATATCAGAATTGAAGAGTATATAATATAGTTATTATGATATTATTAAATAGAATTAAATCAAGCAAGTCCTTCAATAAGTCCATTTGAAACAATAAAAAGAATAAAAGAGTTATTAGATAATAAAGAATATGAAAAAGCAATTCCATATATAAAGGAGGTATTAGAATATTCTTCAACAGAAAAGGATAAAGAAATATATAATAATATTCTTGGTAATTGTTATTATAAAATGGTATAATAATGTCATTGTAATAATGAATAGTGTGAGTATGAAGAAGCGATTCAATATTTTAACGTATCATTAGAATATTCTTCATCAGATGGAAATATAGTAATAAATAGTAGAAATGTTGGTAATTGTTATTATGAAATGGTATATTCATTTAAATCTAATAATGAATAGAATGAGTATGCAGATGCTGTTCAATATTTTAAAATATGCTTAGAATATTCTTTATTAAATGAAGATAAAAGAGTATATAATAATGTTCTTGGTAAATGTTATTATGAAATGGTATAATAATGTCATTGTAATAATGAATAGAGTGAATATGAAGAAGCCATTCAATACTTTAAAATATGCTTAGAGTATTCATCCTCAAATGAAGATAAAAGAGTATTTAATAATGTTCTTGGTGGTTGTTATTATGAAATGGTATATAAACATAAATGTAAAATGTAATAATGAATAGAGTGAGTATGAAAAAGCAATTCAATACTTTAACATATCATTAGAATATTCATCCTCAAATGAAAATAAATCTGTTTTTCAATTGAATTTATCACAACTATATTTGTTATTAGGAGATAATGAAAAGTGTTTGTATTATTTAAGTCAAGCAAAAGAGAATATAAATAATGATTTTTCAAAATCAGTATATTATAAAGTGATGGGAAAATACTATTCAATCAACGTATATAACATCTTTTTTTGTATTTATAGAAAGAAAAAGAAAAAGCGAGAGAATGTTATGAAATTGTACTAAAATATATACAAGATAATGATATAAAGTATAGGGAAGAAATATTGAAACTTCTTGATGATTTAAATAATTCTACAAAGTAATTATATTTTATATATTACAAATGACTTTATTTTATAATATATACTTCCATATCCATATCATCTCATGATTTTTTTAATTTACCTATTATATGTAATTTACATTCAATTAATACATTTTGGTTTATTTCATCATATGTATCCTAAAAGAGTAATTGGAGTTGATAAAACTCTTTTATCATTTGTATAATAAATATATATAATATTTTGTTAGGGTAAAATATATCATCCTTTAAATTCAATACCAACGTATGAAATGAGTAATTAATATATTATCTTAAATAGATTGGCACAAAGTGAGTCCAAATTAAAACGAGATCAAGAGAGATATTTTCGTTTGAGAATAGTTGACTTAATTCTTCTAAATCGAAAGAGACGAATATTATCATACTGTTTACATAAGATAATAATGTACAAAAAGATGAAATATTTCATGAAAGACATAATTGAAGAAAACACTCGCCATTTGAGTATGTTATACATAAATATTGTAATAAAAATGTTTTAGATCAACTACGTGGATTTTTAGCTGGTCTTCAAAAGATGAAAAGTCAAGCAGAGAATCTAGAAAACCGTTTAATCGATGTATAATAACAATAGAATATGTAATAATAGACATCAGCAGTATTAAGTCGAAAACCATCAATGCGATATGAATCGACATTACGAAACTATTTATCTAAGAATAATACTCCAAAAGATCGAAAGAAAATAAGTCCAAATTCCTCAGATTCTGATGAAGAAGAAATCACGTTAAGAACAGTTTCAGTTAGTCGTATATCTATATATATAATATAATATAATGAAATAGCTCACAAAAGAAGTAAGAGATATGAACAACCAACAGAAACCTCATTAAATAAAGTAAATACAATGAAACAACCGATAATTGGTCAATATATGTTACCAAATGATAAAAACAATGAAGAAGTATATTTATATATATAAAATACTTATTATTATTATTGATGAATAGTATTGGACAAAATTGATAAATCGAATAATTTCTTCATTCTCTGTAACAATAATGATGAATGAATTAGATCCATTATTACACAAATATGAAGAAATATTGCACAAAATCTTTGAAAATATTGCTGAAATCAAAAGTTATAATGATCCATTTACTCATCAATGTGATTATCGAATCTTCATCTCAAGTATAAACTGGTTATCTTGGTGTAAAAATGTAAAAATCTCTCCTGATATTCTATCTCGAAGTAATGTATTACAATTATTTAATTCTTTATCTCATCATATTGATTTTTTTGGAAAGAATGGTTTAGAATATATTGATTTTTTACATTGTTTAGTAGTAATCTGTAATGGTGAATGGGGTAAAAGTCATTATCAAATCACATCTAAAAATGAACGATTTATGTCATTATTAAAATATTTAAATGAAAAATTGAATTTCTGCAGTCGAAATGAATTAGAAGTAGAATTTGATACATATGAAGTATTAGATGAAGATCGAAATTCTGATTTATTAGCATTATTTCAATATTTTGCTGCTTATGGTGATAAAAACAATGTAAGTTATTTGAGCAGTGCCAAATGGAAGAAATGTTTAGAACAATTGAGAGTATTAGATACTATAGCAAGTTCAGTATATATATTATAATCTTTTATTATAATCTTCTAATTTTTTTAGAATAAAGCTGATATAATCTACAGTCGTTTAACTCATAATATCTCAAAGATGGACTTTCCGTTGTTCAAAAGTGGTTTAAAGAATTTGGCAGCCATTTCAAGTGAAGATGAAAGAATGTATATCGATTTAGTAGATATGATGATCAATGAATTTAAAACGATGAAGAAAAAATAGAATATCAATATTAACACTTCATTTCTTGTTTTTTGAGTTGCTTGTATTTGATTATAAAAGACATATTAATGCTGTAACTTCTGGTATAAAAATGACTTTTGCAAAAGTAATACTTCCCATAGAAACTACATGAAACGACATGTATGTATTTTCGTATGATTTTCATATCTTAGTGGCATATGAATAGTTAGCATCAATATTGCATACATTATTTGCCTTTATATTACGAAGTAACATATATTTTTGAATTGAAGTCAAACATGTTTGGTCTTAAAGTAAAGAAATTAATTACACACTTATTTCAATCTCGAAAGATATTTTTGATGATACTTTTAATAGGACCATGTCTAATAATATCAATGCTGATGATTTTCGATTACAAAAAAAGTGATCAAAAAGGAATCAGAATTCTATACTCCAAATTATCGAACATTTCAAACAATTTCAAATATAATTACAATGAATCAATCAACTGTATCAAAGATAAATGCTTGTTCAATTGTTTGTTGAAAAATAGAACGAAATTAACTTGGAAATCATATTCAGATAAAGATATTCCCGGTCCATATCCCTATAATTATCTATTTTTAGATAACAATCAGAATATTTGTCAAAACAAAACAAAAATATTTATTTCAGTTATTACTTCCTGTAATCAATTAGAAGAAAGAATGGCTGTAAAAAAAGTGTATGAGAGAATAAATCCATTCATTCAAATTCATTTCTTCATTGGATACACTTCAAAAGAATGTCAAAATCAATATATTGAAGAGAAAGAAATGTTTAAAGATATGTCTCAAATGCCTATTCAAGAATCATTGGTAAATGAAACAATATTTACTTTATATTTTCATAAAATTCTTCCTACCATCTGTCCATCTGCTAAATATTATGGTAAAATGGATGCAGACCAATACATAGACTTTCCCAAAGTGTTGAACCTCTTAAAAGCAAACAAACCAAAGTATTATAGTCTATTCTATGTTTGTCAAGTATGGTCTCATTTCTATATCAGTACAGATCAAAATTACGAATATAGTTCTCCTAAAATAATAGAAAAGTACTATAAAGAAGTGTTTCCAAAAGGTGGTATTGTTAGCTTTACAGGTTCTTTCTCTTTATGGCCTAGCTATTTATCCAATATATTATACACAGAATCATTGAATGAAACTCATATTATTCGAATGGATGATCAACACATATCGTGGCTTATTTACAGATTAAACAAGAAAAAAGTAATAAATATTTCATTTTACAATCTGAATTGCCATGAAGCAGCCAGTAATTGCGATAAGAGAACAACTACAAACTATGGCGTTCATCAAATTAAAGGGAAGACTCTATAATAATAGTAAATAAAGGTTCTGGCACACCGAGCCGTATGACTCGGGCTCCTGGCACACCAAACCAAACTTTTTAAAAATACGTGACCTATGTCATATTAGGTCATAATTTATTTTTGCATTTTCTAGAATATTCTAATTTCATATATGGATAATCTAATTAAAGAAGAAGCAGAAAATGGTTTTGATTCTTTATATGAAATGTGTAATGTATATCTCAATAAGAAAGATGATGGGAGCAATGACTATCAAACATCAATTAAAATAGCATGTGAGATTATATTAAAATTAAAAGAATTAAATGAAGAATATCATTTAGGATTAGATGATATGGTATTACATCAAATAGGAAGATTAGAAGGGAAAAAAATAGCAAGTCAATATTTACAAAAAGAATTAGAAAAACAATTAAATGAAATAATACCAAGTTTAAACAATATGTTAAAAATCAAATAAATAATTAATTAGTCTTTATCATCTTCCAATCTGGTTTTAAAAATATTATATATAGAATTTAATTCTGAATTTGTATCGATTAAATAGAGATAATGATTTTTTATATATCTAAAATTTTTAATAGTATTTGCATTCAAATTGAAATCTTCTTCAGAAATATATGCAAAATCTTCTACATAGAAAGTGTCCAGTTTATTAATTAATTTTTCTAAGTCTTCTATAATATCCAGTCTATAAGATGTTAATTCAGATTTGCTAAATGTGGTTGCTATTTTACTTCTGTTATATTTCAATTCGATATTTTGTATGAAAGTTACAAAAGACTTTATTTTATCTCTTAGATCTGTTTTATCTTTACTACTAAAATTTTCACTTAGATTTAATTTATAGACCCTTCTACTTATATCATTTAAACTACTAATATAATTTTTAAGTACATCAAAGAATACATAGAATTCATATACTCTAGCAAAATTACTCATATTTTTTGGTAATATTTAATTAATTAATTAGATATACTACTAATAGAAATTGTTCTTCCAATTCAAATCTGATCCAAAGAATATAATATAATTCAAGTAAAAGAAAGAAATATAAAGCAATAATATAAAATAATAAATATAAGTCGTAAAAGAATTGATATATAACTTTTAGAAATTTCTAAAAGAATAAAAATAATAATAAAAATATAAAAAATTAATTTTTAATTTTCTAGATGAACCCTTTCATCCCTCCTTATTATTATTATTCAAACTTTAATTATTATAGTCCACCACCATTTGGAGCACCTTATATTCCTCCTCCACAAAATTATGGATTTAATCCCATGCCCATGCCATATCCAGGTATGGCACCTCCTAATATGTATGAACCACCTCCACCTATTCAAAATATTCCAGTAGTTAGAAATTATGTTCCACCAAGAAATCTAGTTACAAATACAAATCCTGGTTTCAATTATTATCCTGGAAATATAGGAGTAGATTCAACACCTCAAATTAATATTCCTGAACCAGGATTTGTAACACCACCTCCCAAGAGAAGATTAGATTTCGAAAACATAAGTCCTCCAAAAATACAAAGAAAAGGAGGTATGCAGGTTCCAATGCCTAATCCAAATCCTAATCCAAATCAACCTGTTGTTGTTAATCAACCTCCACCAAATGCACAACAGCGTAATAGAGTAGCAGATTTAAATTTATCTTATCAAGAAGAAAGAGATTTAAGAGAAGCAAGTGATATATTAGAAAATCATCCTACTAAATTATTAAAATTACCATATGAAAAGAGATTATATTATATGGACTTAATTCAGAGAAGTACAGATAATTATAGTAGAACATATCAAATTAACTTTTTAAATGATGTAAATGGTAAGGATCCAGATGCTGTTGTTGAAATTATAACTGATCCTAGTAGCCCATTAATTACTAAAATAAGAGAATATTTGGAAGATGTTAAATATATAAAAGTAACATTAAGTTTTAGAAGTGGTTATATAGGAGCAGACGATCCAGATTATAATAATCCAAATGGTAATAAAATTACAAATTGGGTATTCTTAGAATGTAGACCTGTAGTTATTACAGAATCAGAAATGAATGTTGCACATAAAATATTAAAAGATAGAATAAGAACAGAAATGGGACCTTTATGGCATACTGAAAAATCAAGTTTAAAATTTAGACATGTTGGTGAAGTTGAAGTTCAATTAGTCAAAGCAACTGCTATGGCAGGTAGTGGCAAAAATAAAGAACTTCCAGATTGGATTAGAAATAGAAAATGTGTTATATCAATAGATAATAATAAAGAAAATGATCAAATATGTTTTCTATATGCTATAGCAGCAGCATTTTTTCATGGTAATAATAATAATAAGAATTTAAATAGAGTAGAACAATATAAAGAATATATTAGAGTTAACTACAATTATAGTATGTTATATTTCCCAGTAGATCCTATTAAACATAAAAAACAAATTCATGAATTTGAAACAATAAATCATATAACATTAAATATATTCAAAATAACAGATAAAGAAGTAGTTCCTATATATGTAACACATATAGATAAGTTCAATAATTATCCACATGTAAATTTATTATATAATGATAAACATTATTCTACTATTACAAAATTAAATGTAATATTAATACCTAAAGGAAAGAAGTGTAAAAATGGTTATCCTAGATGTAATTATTGCTTTGCTTTATTATCAACAGATGAAAAAAGAATACAACATGAAAAATATAATTGTCAACAACATAAAGGTATTATAAGAAATTTCCCTGAGAAAAATATTCAATTAGAATTTAAGAACTTTAAATATATGCAATTAATACCTATAGTAATATATTGGGATACTGAAGTTTATCAGGAGAAAGTAACAGATCCAATTTTAAATGAGAAAGGTATATTATCAAAGCATATATTATCCAGTTGGTGTTTATATGTTGTATCAAAATATCCTAATATATATCCTAATAAAATTGAGTATGATTTTAAAACACCTAAAGATAATGAAACAGATTTAGAGGATAGATTAATAGCTAAATTTATGGAAATACAAAAAGAAATATTAGATTTATATGAAGAAAAATTAAAAAATCCTGAAAAAATGATAGGATATAATAGAGAAGATCCTAAAAATAAATTGAATTATTGCATATACTGTAAAGAACCATTTGATTATAGGAATAAGAATAAGAAACCTGTATTACACCACGACCACTTTAGCGGACAATATATAGGTAGAATATGTAATAATTGCAACTTCCATGTATGTTTAAATAATATGCCAATCCCTTGTATTGCTCATAATTCCAAAAATTATGACAATAATTTCATTATTAGAGGATTGTCCAGATGGGATAATAAGTTAAGAGAAGAGTATTGTAAAGAAAATAATATTGATCCTAATGTAAATTATGCTTCAGATACTGAATCTGATAGTGATACTGAAGAAGAAGATAATACTAATTCTATTCCTGTTCCACATCAAGATAGTGATACATTTACTCCATTACCTCCTTATACTAATGGCTTTATAACAGCAAATAAAATAAAAGATTATGTGAAAAATTTAAGAAAAGAAAAACAAGAAGAAAAAGATAATAATTTCAGTATGAGTCCATTACATGATTCTTTAAGTGATATGGAAACTCAAGAAGCTGAAAGTGAAGTAATACAAATTAATAATGAAGAAGTTAATGCATTGTTAGAATTAGAAGAAATGTTAAGAAGAGATAGTCCTAGAAATGCAGAAGATGTTATAGATGAAATAGATGAACAATCTGCTTATAGAATTATTAAATGTAAAGATGGTAAAATAAGAAAATATAAAAACAAAAAACAATATAAATCACAATTATCAGTATTACCCAAAACAGATAATAAATTTTTATTAATAAAGTTCAACAAATTATACTTTATGGACTCTTATCAATTCTTACCAAGTTCTTTAGATTCTTTAACAAAGTCATTATATACTCAAGCAAAAAGAGATAATGGAAATTATCAAAAATATTTCAGTTATGTATATGAAGATATTTATAAAAAATATTCTGCTCCTGGTAAATTGGATCATGATATGAATATTGATGCTTTTATCCATAAATGGTGTTTATCTAAAGGATATTTTCCATATGAATATGTGGACTCATTATCTAAATATTTCAATACTTTTGAACTACCTCCTAAAGAAGCATTCTATTCAAAGTTAAAAGATGATAATACAGTAACAGATGTTGAATATGCTAGTTGTCAGGCTTTATGGAAAGTTATTAGATGTGATAACTTAATGGATTACAATTTATTTTATCTCAGATTAGATGTTCTTACATTAACATGCGTATTTGAACATTTTAGAGATGTTATATGGAATAATTTTACTTTGGATCCATTATGGCATTGTAGTTCACCTGGTTTATCTTGGAGTATATTCCTTAAAAATTGTGATGTAAAAATTGATTTAATAAGTGACTCTGATATTTATGACTTTATACATTCTGGATTAATAGGTGGGATTTCTATGGTTGGTAGTATGAGATATGCAGAGTCTTGGAATCATTATCAACCTCAATGGCAAGAGAAAAATAAAAAGGAAGTACAGGATCCAGATAATCAAACATATATTATGTATATGGATTATAATTCTTTATATCCAAGTACTATGGCTAGTATGAAGTTACCATATAGTGATTTTGAATGGATTGAACCAACTACTGAAAATGTAAAGAAAATATTATCATTACATTACTATGAAGAACAAAGAGAAAAATATTATAATACAGAATGGATTAATAAAAATATGTATGGATATATTCTGGAAGTAGATATTTCTCCTCCTAGTAATAGTGATGAAAGAAAAAAATTTGCTGAATATCCTTTGTTACCTGAAAGAAAAATAGTTGACTATGATAATTTATCTGAAATACAAAAGAAATGGGCAGAGTCTTTAGGATTAGTTTCAGAAGTTAAAAATAATATTGATAAACCATATAAAATTAAAAAGTTAAAGTCAAATGTTCCTAAAATAGTATGTGATTTAACAACAAAATACAACTATGTTGTTCACTATCAATATTTGAAATTTGCATGTGAAATGGGTTATGTTATACATCATATTCATAGAATTATCAGATTTAAAGAGTCTAATTATGCACATAACTTTGTAATGATGAATCATAACTTAAGAAGACAAGCTAAATTAGAAGGAAGGGATGCTGGATGCTGATACTTTTAAGCTTATTCTAAATAGTGCTTATGGAAAGACATGTGAAAATACTGAGAATAGGTGTACTTCCAAATTAGTTAATAATGAAGAAGACTTTTTGCAGTGTACTTACAATCCATTTTATAGAAGTTTTATTGCTATAGATAATAGTAACTTACGTATATGCAAATTTCAAAAATATAAATGCACTATTGATAAACCATCTTATATAGGTATGAGTATATTATGTGAATCTAAAAGGTTAATGGCTCAGTTCTGGTATGGACATTTATATAGGAAATATGGGAGTAGTTTAAGATTATTGATGAGTGATACTGATAGTTTCATATTTATGGTTAAAACTAGAGATTTCTATATGGATATTATGAACGATCCACATTTTGAAAAGAAAGTTGATACTGGTAATCTTAATAAACAATACTTAATAACTAGAGGTATACACTATTCAAATGTTAATCAAAGTTCAGAACTTAACTTATTAAAAATAGAAGAAACTAAGAATGGTTTATACTCTATTACTAGATTTGCAGGATTAAAACCTAAAATGTATGCCTATGAAAAAGTAAGAGTAGACGATGATATACATTCTGTTACACATGATAGTAGAGCTAAAGGTGTTACAACTGGATATAGAATTAAAACTTGTGATTTTGACTTTTATAGGAAAAATATTAACAGATGCTGAAGATGAAAAGTCTTACAGAGTTGATAAAATCAAACAATATAGTTTCAGAAGTGTTAACCAAACTTTATATACTATGGAACAAATAAGTTGGCTTTTAGCATATTTGATTCTAAAAGGTATTATTTAGATGTTTATCATAGTATTCCTTTTAATGATTATTATCCACCTATTATTAATAACACTACTAATGTTTGAAACTTTTATATTCTTTTTATATTATATTATTTCTTTTTTTCTTTATATTATAAAATAAAAAAAAATAATGTATTTCGGATGGGATCCTGCTAAAGCATTTTTTAATACTATGAATGATGTAGGTAACTTAATGGATAAAAATATACAACATTTACCTAAACAACCTAAATATCCTGAATCATTGCAATATTATATGAATTATGGTAGAGATGGTATACCTAGAGAACCTCCTACTACTGACTATAAATTATATCCTAATCCTGAATATTCTCAATATCAAAATCGTTTACAACAACTATATAATAAATATCATTATTTAAGTGATAGAGATTTTATTAAAATGGTAATGAATCCTGCAGATAATAATGAAGTACCACCACCTATAGATGCTATAAAAGAATTTTTAGCTAGACAACCTGGTCATCAAATAGTAGACTTTCAGTATAAAAGGATAATCCTTTCGTTAGTATTAAAAAGCCTGGTTGGTTCCAGATGGATATAGTTTATTTTTTACCTGAAACACATCATCTGTATTTTATTGAAACTAACCTCTCGAAAAGTATGGGTAGTACCTTTGAAAAGAGAAGATGGAAATACTTGTTTAAATGCTTTCTTTTCTGGTATTATAAAGAAGATCAAGAAGCTTTTTAAATCCAAA
>NGBS01000545.1:0-11122 GCA_002245135.1 Proteromonas lacertae | reverse complement strand
TTCGTTATTATAGATTATTGTAAATCCATTACTTTATCTTCATCATATAAATAACATGGATCTATATCATTCTCTTTTATACTTTTTCTTCTTCTTCTTCTTCTTTAATAATTCATCACTTCTAATAACTCATTCTTTAATAATTCATCATTCTCATCTTTTTCGTTATTATAGATTATTGGTAAATCCATTACTTTATCTTCAATCATATAAATAACATGGATCTACATCATTCTCTTTATACTTTTTCTTTTCTTCTTCTTTAGGTAATAATTCATCCTTCTAATAACTCATTTTTAATAATTCATCATTCTCATCTTTTCGTTATTATAGATTATTGGTAAATCCATTACTTTTCTTCATCATATAAATAACATGGATCTATCATTCTTTTTATACTTTCTTCTTCTTCTTCTTTAGTAATAATTCATCACCTTCTAATAACTCATTCTTTAATAATTCATTCTCATCTTTTTCGTTATTATAGATTATTGGTAAATCCATTACTTTATCTTCATCATATAAATAACATGGATCTACATCATTCTCTTTTATACTTTCTTCTTCTTCTTTCTTCTTTAGGTAATCATCACCTTCTAATTCATTCTTTAATAATTCATCATTCTCATCTTTTTCGTTATATAGATTATTGGTAAATCCATTACTTTATCTTCATCATATTAACATGGATCTACATCATTCTCTTTTATACTTCTTCTTCTTCTTTAGGTAATAATTCATCACCTTCTAATACTCATTCTTTAATAATTCATCATTCTCATCTTTTTCGTTATTATAGATTATTGGTAAATCCATTACTTTATCTTCATCATATAAATAACATGGATCTACATCATTCTCTTTTATACTTTCTTCTTTTCTTCTTCTTTAGGTAATAATTCATCACCTTCTAATAACTCATCTTTAATTCATCATTCTCATCTTTTTCGTTATTATAGATTATGGTAAATCCATTACTTTATCTTCATCATATAAATAACATGGATCTATCATTCTCTTTTATACTTTCTTCTTCTTCGTAATAATTCATCACCACTCATTCTTTAATAATTCATCATTCTCATCTTTTCGTTATTATAGATTATTGGTAAATCCATTACTTTATCTTCATCATATAAATAACATGGATCTATCATTCTCTTTTATATTTCTTCTTCTTCTTCTTTTTAGGTAATAATTCATCACCTTCTAATAACTCATTCTTTAATAATTCATCATTCTCATCTTTTCGTTATTATAGATTATTGGTAAATCCATTACTTTATCTTCATCATATAAATACATGGATCTAATCATCTTTTATATCTTCTTCTTTTCTTCGTAATAACTCATTCTTTAATAATTCATCATTCTCATCTTTTTCGTTATTATAGATTTTGGTAAATCATTACTTATCTTCATCATAAATAACATGGATCTACATTTCTCTTTTATACTTTCTTCTTTCTTCTTCTTCTTTAGGTAATAATTCATCACCTTCTAATAACATTCTTTAATAATTCATCATTCTCATCTTTTTCGTTATTATAGATTATTGGTAAATCCATTACTTTATCTTCATCATATAAATAACATGGATCTACATCATTCTCTTTTATACTTCTTCTTCTTCTTCTTTAGGTAATAATTCATCACCTTCTAATAACTCATTCTTTAATAATTCATCATTCTCATCTTTTTCGTTATTATAGATTATTGGTAAATCCATTTTATCTTCATCATATAAATAACATGGATCTACATCATTCTCTTTTATACTTTCTTCTTCTTCTTCTTTAGGTAATAATTCATCACCTTCTAATAACTCATTCTTTAATAATTCATCATTCTCATCTTTTTCGTTATTATAGATTATTGGTAAATCCATTACTTTATCTTCATCATATAAATAACATGGATCTACATCATTCTTTTTTATACTTTCTTCTTCTTCTTCTTTTCTTTAGGTAATAATTCATCACCTCTAATAACTCATTCTTTAATAATTCATCATTCTCATCTTTTTCGTTATTATAGATTATTGGTAAATCCATTACTTTATCTTCATCATATAAATAACATGGATCTACATCATTCTTTTTATACTTTCTTCTTCTTCTTCTTCTTTAGGTAATAATTCATCACCTTCTAATAACTCATTCTTTAATAATTCATCATTCTCATCTTTTTCGTTATTATAGATTATTGGTAAATCCATTACTTTATCTTCATCATATAAAATAACATGGATCTACATCATTCTCTTTTATACTTTCTTCTTCTTCTTCTTCTTTAGGTAATAATTCATCACCTTCTAATAACTCATTCTTTAATAATTCATCATTCTCATCTTTTTCGTTATTATAGATTATTGGTAAATCCATTACTTTATCTTCATCATATAAATAACATGGATCTACATCATTCTCTTTTATACTTTTTCTTCTTCTTCTTCTTTAGGTAATAATTCATCACCTTCTAATAACTCATTCTTTAATAATTCATCATTCTCATCTTTTTCGTTATTATAGATTATTGGTAAATCCATTACTTTATCTTCATCATATAAATAACATGGATCTATCATTCTCTTTTATACTTTCTTCTTCTTCTTCTTCTTTAGGTAATAATTCATCACCTTCTAATAACATTCTTTAATAATTCATCATTCTCATTTTTCGTTATTATAGATTATTGGTAAATCCATTACTTTATCTTCATCATATAAATAACATGGATCTACATCATTCTCTTTATATTTCTTTTCTTCTTCTTCTTCTTTAGGTAATAATTCATCACCTTCTAATAACTCATTCTTTAATAATTCATCATTCTCATCTTTTTCGTTATTATAGATTATTGGTAAATCCATTACTTTATCTTCATCATATAAATAACATGGATCTACATCATTCTCTTTTATACTTTCTTCTTCTTCTTCTTCTTCTTTAGGTAATAATTCATCACCTTCTAATAACTCATTCTTTAATAATTCATTTCTCATCTTTTTCGTTATTATAGATTATTGGTAAATCCATTACTTTATCTTCATCATATAAATAACATGGATCTACATCATTCTCTTTTATACTTCTTCTTCTTCTTCTTCTTTAGGTAATAATTCATCACCTTCTAATAACTCATTCTTTAATAATTCATCATTCTCATCTTTTTCGTTATTATAGATTATTGGTAAATCCATTACTTTATCTTCATCATATAATAACATGGATCTACATCATTCTCTTTTTATTCTTCTTCTTCTTCTTCTTCTTTAGGTAATAATTCATCACCTTCTAATAACTCATTCTTTAATAATTCATCATTCTCATCTTTTTCGTTATTATAGATTATTGGTAAATCCATTACTTTATCTTCATCATATAAATAACATGGATCTACATCATTCTCTTTTATACTTTTTCTTCTTCTTCTTCTTTAGGTAATAATTCATCACCTTCAATAACTCATTCTTTAATAATTCATCATTTCTCATCTTTTTCGTTATTATAGATTATTGGTAAATCCATTACTTTATCTTCATCATATAAATAACATGGATCTACATCATTCTCTTTTATACTTTCTTCTTCTTCTTCTTCTTTTAGGTAATAATTCATCACCTTCTAATAACTCATTCTTTAATAATTCATCATTCTCATCTTTTTCGTTATTATAGATTATTGGTAAATCCATTACTTTATCTTCATCATATAAATAACATGGATCTACATCATCTCTTTATACTTTCTTCTTCTTCTTCTTCTTCTTTAGGTAATAATTCATCACCTTCTAATAACTCATTCTTTAATAATTCATCATTCTCATCTTTTTTCGTTATTATAGATTATTGGTAAATCCATTACTTATCTTCATCATATAAATAACATGGATCTACATCATTCTCTTTTACTTTTCTTCTTCTTCTTCTTTTAGGTAATAATTCATCACCTTCTAATAACTCATTCTTTAATAATTCATCATTCTCATCTTTTTCGTTATTATAGATTATGGTAAATCCATTACTTTATCTTCATCATATAAATAACATGGATCTACATCATTCTCTTTATACTTTCTTCTTCTCTTCTTCTTTAGGTAATAATTCATCACCTTCTAATAACTCATTCTTTAATAATTCATCATTCTCATCTTTTTCGTTATTATAGATTATTGGTAAATCCATTACTTTATCTTCATCATATAAATAACATGGATCTACATCATTCTCTTTTATACTTTCTTCTTCTTCTTCTTCTTTAGGTAATAATTCATCACCTTCTAATAACTCATTCTTTAATAATTCATCATTCTCATCTTTTTCGTTATTATAGATTATTGGTAAATCCATTACTTTATCTTCCATCATATAAATAACATGGATCTACATCATTCTCTTTATACTTTTCTTCTTCTTCTTCTTTAGGTAATAATTCATCACCTTCTAATAACTCATTCTTTAATAATTCATCATTCTCATCTTTTTCGTTATTATAGATTATTGGTAAATCCATTACTTTATCTTCATCATATAAATAACATGGATCTATATCATTCTCTTTTATACTTTCTTCTTCTTCTTCTCTTCTTTAGGTAATAATTCATCACCTTCTAATAACTCATTCTTTAATAATTCATCATTCTCATCTTTTTCGTTATTATAGATTATTGGTAAATCCATTACTTTATCTTCATCATATAAATAACATGGATCTACATCATTCTCTTTTATACTTTCTTCTTCTCTTCTTCTTCTTTAGGTAATAATTCATCACCTTCTAATAACTCATTCTTTAATAATTCATCATTCTCATCTTTTTCGTTATTATAGATTATTGGTAAATCCATTACTTTATCTTCATCATATAAATAACATGGATCTACATCATTCTCTTTTATACTTTCTTCTTCTTCTTCTTCTTTAGGTAATAATTCATCACCTTCTAATAACTCATTCTTTAATAATTCATCATTCTCATCTTTTTTCGTTATTATAGATTATTGGTAAATCCATTACTTTATCTTCATCATATAAATAACATGGATCTACATCATTCTCTTTTATACTTTCTTCTTCTTCTTCTTCTTCTTTAGGTAATAATTCATCAGCCTTCTAATAACTCATTCTTTAATAATTCATCATTCTCATCTTTTTCGTTATTATAGATTATTGGTAAATCCATTACTTTATCTTCATCATATAAATAACATGGATCTACATCATTCTCTTTTATACTTTCTTCTTCTTCTTCTCTTCTTAGGTAATAATTCATCACCTTCTAATAACTCATTCTTTAATAATTCATCATTCTCATCTTTTTCGTTATTATAGATTATTGGTAAATCCATTACTTTATCTTCATCATATAAATAACATGGATCTACATCATTCTCTTTTATACTTTCTTCTTCTTCTTCTTCTTCTTTAGGTAATAATTCATCACCTTCTAATACTCATTCTTTAATAATTCATCATTCTCATCTTTTTCGTTATTATAGATTATTGGTAAATCCATTACTTTATCTTCATCATATAAATAACATGGATCTACTATCATTCTCTTTTATACTTTCTTCCTTCCTTTCTTCTTTAGGTAATAATTCATCACCTTCTAATAACTCATTCTTTAATAATTCATCATTCTCATCTTTTTCGTTATTATAGATTATTGGTAAATCCATTACTTTATCTTCATCATATAAATAACATGGATCTACATCATTCTCTTTATACTTTCTTCTTCTTCTTCTTCTTTAGGTAATAATTCATCACCTTCTAATAACTCATTCTTTAATAATTCATCATTCTCATCTTTTTCGTTATTATAGATTATTGGTAAATCCATTACTTTATCTTCATCATATAAATAACATGGATCTACATCATTCTCTTTTATACTTTCTTCTCTTCTTCTTCTTTAGGTAATAATTCATCACCTTCTAATAACTCATTCTTTAATAATTCATCATTCTCCATCTTTTTCGTTATTATAGATTATTGGTAAATCCATTACTTTATCTTCATCATATAAATAACATGGATCTACATCATTCTCTTTTATACTTTCTTCTTCTTCTTCTTTAGGTAATAATTCATCACCTTCTAATAACTCATTCTTTAATAATTCATCATTCTCATCTTTTTCGTTATTATAGATTATTGGTAAATCCATTACTTTATCTTCATCATATAAATAACATGGATCTACATCATTCTCTTTTATACTTTCTTCTTCTTCTTCTTCTTCTTTAGGTAATAATTCATCACCTTCTAATAACTCATTCTTTAATAATTCATCATTCTCATCTTTTTCGTTATTATAGATTATTGGTAAATCCATTACTTTATCTTCATCATATAAATAACATGGATCTACATCATTCTCTTTTATACTTTCTTCTTCTTCTTCTTCTTTAGGTAATAATTCATCACCTTCTAATAACTCATTCTTTTAATAATTCATCATTCTCATCTTTTTCGTTATTATAGATTATTGGTAAATCCATTACTTTATCTTCATCATATAAATAACATGGATCTACATCATTCTCTTTTATACTTTCTTCTTCTTCTTTCTTCTTTAGGTAAATAATTCATCACCTTCTAATAACTCATTCTTTAATAATTCATCATTCTCATCTTTTTCGTTATTATAGATTATTGGTAAATCCATTACTTTATCTTCATCATATAAATAACATGGATCTACATCATTCTCTTTTATACTTTCTTCTTCTTCTTCTTCTTCTTTAGGTAATAATTCATCACCTTCTAATAACTCATTCTTTAATAATTCATCATTCTCATCTTTTTCGTTATTATAGATTATTGGTAAATCCATTACTTTATCTTCATCATATAAATAACATGGATCTACATCATTCTCTTTTATACTTTCTTCTTCTTCTTCTTCTTTAGGTAATAATTCATCACCTTCTAATAACTCATTTCTTTAATAATTCATCATTCTCATCTTTTTCGTTATTATAGATTATTGGTAAATCATTACTTTATCTTCATCATATAAATAACATGGATCTACATCATTCTCTTTTATACTTTCTTCTTCTTCTTCTTCTTTAGGTAATAATTCATCACCTTCTAATAACTCATTCTTTAATAATTCATCATTCTCATCTTTTTCGTTATTATAGATTATTGGTAAATCCATTACTTTATCTTCATCATATAAATAACATGGAATCTACATCATTCTCTTTTATACTTCTTCTTCTTCTTCTTCTTCTTTAGGTAATAATTCATCACCTTTCTAATAACTCATTCTTTAATAATTCATCATTCTCATCTTTTTCGTTATTATAGATTATTGGTAAATCCATTACTTTATCTTCATCATATAAATAACATGGATCTACATCATTCTCTTTTATACTTTCTTCTTCTTCTTCTTCTTCTTTAAGGTAATAATTCATCACCTTCTAATAACTCATTCTTTAATAATTCATCATTCTCATCTTTTTCGTTATTATAGGATTATTGGTAATCCATTACTTTATCTTCATCATATAAATAACATGGATCTACATCATTCTCTTTATACTTTCTTCTTTCTTCTTCTTCTTCTTTAGGTAATAATTCATCACCTTCTAATAACTCATTCTTTAATAATTCATCATTCTCATCTTTTTCGTTATTATAGATTATTGGTAAATCCATTACTTTATCTTCATCATATAAATAACATGGATCTACATCATTCTCTTTATACTTTCTTCTTCTTCTTCTTCTTTAGGTAATAATTCATCACCTTCTAATAACTCATTCTTTAATAATTCATCATTCTCATCTTTTTCGTTATTATAGATTATTGGTAAATCCATTACTTTATCTTCATCATATAAATAACATGGATCTACATCATTCTCTTTTTATACTTTCTTCTTCTTCTTCTTCTTTAGGTAATAATTCATCACCTTCTAATAACTCATTCTTTAATAATTCTCATTCTCATCTTTTTCGTTATTATAGATTATTGGTAAATCCATTACTTTATCTTCATCATATAAATAACATGGATCTACATCATTCTCTTTTATACTTTCTTCTTCTTCTTCTTTTTAGGTAATAATTCATCATCCTTCTAATAACTCATTCTTTAATAATTCATCATTCTCATCTTTTTCGTTATTATAGATTATTGGTAATCCATTACTTTATCTTCATCATATAAATAACATGGATCTACATCATTCTCTTTTATACTTTCTTCTTCTTCTTCTTCTTCTTTAGGTAATAATTCATCACCTTCTAATAACTCATTCTTTAATAATTCATCATTCTCATCTTTTTCGTTATTATAGATTATTGGTAAATCCATTACTTTATCTTCATCATATAAATAACATGGATCTACATCATTCTCTTTTATACTTTCTTCTTCTTCTTCTTTAGGTAATAATTCATCACCTTCTAATAACTCATTCTTTTAATAATTCATCATTCTCATCTTTTCGTTATTATAGATTATTGGTAAATCCATTACTTTATCTTCATCATATAAATAACATGGATCTACATCATTCTCTTTATACTTTTCTTCTTCTTCTTCTTCTTTAGGTAATAATTCATCACCTTCTAATAACTCATTCTTTAATAATTCATCATTCTCATCTTTTTCGTTATTATAGATTATTGGTAAATCCATTACTTTATCTTCATCATATAAATAACATGGATCTACATCATTCTCTTTTATACTTTCTTCTTCTTCTTCTTTAGGTAATAATTCATCACCTTCTAATAACTCATTCTTTAATAATTCATCATTCTCATCTTTTTCGTTATTATAGATTATTGGTAAATCCATTACTTTATCTTCATCATATAAATAACATGGATCTACATCATTCTCTTTTATACTTTCTTCTTCTTCTTCTTCTTCTTTAGGTAATAATTCATCACCTTCTAATAACTCATTCTTTAATAAATTCATCATTCTCATCTTTTCGTTATTATAGATTATTGGTAAATCCATTACTTTATCTTCATCATATAAATAACATGGATCTGGCTCTATTTCTGTTATTTCAGAATAGTCATCATCACTATGGTCATCATCATAAATGCTATCATAGTCATTATTTATTTCTTTGTAATTATTGACATATAGAAGAGGTAAATCCATTACCTTATCTTCATCGAATAAGTATATAGAATTTAGTTTGTTATCTGTTGTGGTTCTACAAAATCACTTTCATTTAACTCAATAACACCTATTTCGTCTTCTTCAGGTGAATAGTCGGAATTATCTACATTGTGAAGAAGATGATGAAGAATATCTATAAAGGTATAAGAAATACATCATACGAGTATCTTCTTGGATGATATTTATCTCTTAAACCAGGCAATAAACGCATAAAAAGATCTTTAGCGTATCTTACTTGGTTAATATATTTGGTCTCTATATTGTTCGAGTTCTTGAACACTATGTGCATCAGATAAACGCAAATGATTCTAAATATATTGTATTAATAAAAATATACATCTGATAGTGCTCTTGGAAGAACAGTGACTCCACTTTCATCCATATTCATTCTCAAAAATAAAAAATCTTTTATAAAAAAATATACTCGTTTTGTAACTGATGAATTTTTCATTTTAAAATTTTTCTAAACAACATATTCTCATAAATATCCATTATTTAATTTATTATATTAGTATTATTATCAGTACAATTATATACAACTATAATTACAAAATATACCAGAGAATCACAAATATTCTGTAATTCTCAACTAATCTTGGTTATTCCCATTACTATGTGTGTATAATAACCCATTTGATGAATTATTTCTGTTGTCCAATTTCTGAGTGTATTTCTTATTCAAATCAGGTAATAACTTCATTAACAATTCTTTTGCATAATCTACTTGTTTTTTATACTCATCACGATACTTTTCTAAATCCTTTTCATTATCAATCTTGCTTGTATGATGATGTTTCTTTAATAAAAATATAAAGAATAATATACATGATGATTTCTATGTTTCTGATTTTGATTATTTTCGATGTTCATCGAAATAATCAGTTTTAAAAACTTTCTAAAGATATTTGGCTTGATACAAAAATTTCAAATATTTGACTTTTTCATAATGTCTTATTTTCACATCAAATGTATGAATTCTGTATATACATAATTAGTTTCTGATATAACCCTTCAATCTGATGAAGCAATTCCATACAATGAGTGTTACTTCATAGTGTCATTCCCAAACTACCTTCCATTTAGGTCACATATTACTTCTGTGCCTAATAAAGCATTGCTTGTTCCATTTAAAGAGAGTTTGACTTACAAACACTTTGATTATGACTATAACACTTTAGACAACTTATTTTTAAGAATTGAGTTGCTGGTATCAATGGTACTGAACAAGAAGAATGTTTAGGTGATGTACAAGTTTCACTAAGCACACTATTTCTAGGTCCTCAAAATAATGTATGTTATTTAAGTCATTGTGATGTAAATATGCATTATTATGTAGCATTAAAGTGTTTAGCATTAGAATACTCCAATTTACTCTTCAAACCAGACACTATACAAATTGACAATTTAGATGTTGAACAAATCAAACTACAGTTTGAAATACAAAGCTTAACTCATGAGCAATGTGAAAGTGATGTAATATCATCTCAATCCGACCCAAATGCAATATGGAATGCTCAAGCTGATTATCTTCCTGAATTATCTGGATCAATCTGTTTTCAAGATATTATATCCAATCCAATCTTAAAATAGCATTAATCAATGCAAATACATCAGAATCATTTAGGAGATTATTATTTGAATATAGTGGATGAATATCCTGAACTTATAATTCAAGATCATTTTACATTTTATACAACCGATGAAAATGGAGAAACTGTAGAAACTCCAACCTATCAATTTGAATTACATGGTTCAATTACTGGTTTACCAAAATATTTGCAATGTTTTAAAGGTTTACATACATATAAAGATGGTAAAAATATCTTTACAGATATTCAAATAGCTGATATAATGTCTGACTCATTAAGTATAAGAAGTAAAAATAATAAACTGTCAATATTTGAACCGCAATGTTTACCACCAGGATCAATGCTAACAAATACAAAATATCCAAT
>NGBS01001287.1:0-20346 GCA_002245135.1 Proteromonas lacertae | reverse complement strand
TCAAGATAGGTTAACTTTTTTTTAGGTTTTGCAATGGTATATACGGATGCCTGAATGAAACTAACAAAAGTAAGGATTAACAATACATTTCTTATTGTGATTATCTCTTTCAGCCATTTCAGAATTTATATATCGATTTTCATTGGTCTCATTTCTATATATATAGTAGTTATGAAGATTCGAAATTTAAAAATAAAAATTCACAAAACTAGTTTGATTCAATTTTCGTCATTTTCTGAAATTCAATACATTAATATCCAAATAAAATGTCTTCTATAGATCGACCTATAATTCAGGGATGGTTAAATAAGATGAAAAGTAGTAGAATGTCAATCGGTGGTCATTGGAACAGAAGGTATTACTCAATTCAGCATTTATTCTGATATAGATGGGTAACAATTCAAAATATAGGAAGAGGTGAATTGGCATTGTGCTATTGGAATGGACCGTATTTAAGAACATATCTTATTAAATTGATATTAGAAATGATTCAAGTGATCCATCTGGATGGATATTCATAAAAGAAATAGATGAAGTTAGAGATGCACTAGTATTTCTTATTTTCATAAATCTAATGTAAATATAGAGCGAGCTTCCACTAATTTCCGACTGGGTGATAAACAAAAATCTAAAGATGCAAAAACTTCAAAATATGATTATATTCAAGATGAAATTAAAAAACATAAAGTATTCATTATTCTTATAATTTATAAAAATAGTATACAACCTTTATTATAACAGCAATGTCACGTAATTTTGTATTTTCTGCTGAAGATGAAGACTGCTGTCAACACTGGCTATCTTGTTTATTTAGATTATGTGGTATTCCATTTGATAAATTCCCTTGGCTATCAAGATGGGGAGAAAAACCAAAAGTTCCAGATTCCTTAAAAGAACACTGGAATAGTATAAGAAAAGATTCACCTTATAGAAGCTTGTATATATATATATATATAATTATTATTAATATTATTAGAAGTGGTAAAGGAACAAGTAATACATCAGCAAGAATAACAAACTCAAGAACATCAGTAAGAGGATATACTAATAATAATAGTAATAATGTTCATATTAACCATTAATATATAGTAATAACAATAATCATAATAATAAAGATAGTAGTTGTTCTAATAGGTCATCGAACCAATCATTTGCTGGTAGTCCATATCATTCAGATAATTCCAGTGAAGAAGAAGAAAAGTATATAAATAATATATATATATATTAGAAATAATAATTTGAAATTATTAAAACCCAAAAAAGTGAAAGAAGAAGTAGTAGTTCAACAAGAAGAAAAGAAATCTTGTAATAATGAAACAGATCAATCTGAACCTCCAGTTTATAAATCCAAAAATAAAAATATATTACCAGTAGATCTAGTAAACACCAATGACATATTCAAATTCATCTGAAGCAAAAGAAGCAAAAATAGATGATGATGATAATTTAATAGAACAGCGACAACAAGAATCTTTACAAGTGAATATGTTTAAACCAGGCTCTACATCACCATGTGGTATAGCAGAGAATGAAGAAAGAGCAAGTAATCTTAGTGTATGATATATTAATTATTGCTTTATAGAGAAGTGATAGTGTTTCTTCAGATGCTTATCCAACGCCTGTATAATGTTATTATATAAGTATATTTAGATTCCTACTGTTACTCCAACATGCTTCAATAATAATAATAATAATAATAGTAATAATGAAAATATAGAAAAAGAAACAATTAAATCTGAAGAAGAGAATGTAAGTCCAAGTCATTTTGAAACTACAATTCGTTTTAAAGATGATGATGATTATGATGATTGGGATAGTGATATAGATAAGAATGAGGAGGAAAAAGTATTAATACTTATTATATTTATATTATAATTTAGAAATGTGAAATAAATGAAGAATCTAAATTTACAGATGAAACTTATGGAAGTAATAAAATATATGATAATACAGTATATAAAGCAGGAGTAAAAGAAGATGAAGTATATATATATATATTAATATATTAAATATATAGAACTGGCTGGCTGATGATTTTGATAGTTAAATAAATAATCGTAACTATATATTCTTTTTATAATGTTACTCATTTTTGTATAAATTACATTAACAAGAAAGAACAAAAAATAAATACTATTTTAATAACTAATAGACTCTATTGTTATTTCCTGTTTTGTATTACACCACACAACAAAACAAGGTATAAACTCATTTGGAACTTCATTGAAGCAATATATGTTTGTATATCCCCAAATGAATATTTTAACTTTTGCATCTCTTTATTATAAGTTACTTTCAATTTTAGTGGATATATAAGATTTTTAGGAATAATTCCATTTTCATAAACTAATTCTCCTCTTTCATAAGCTTCACCATTATTAAGTATATACATACATAGATCTGGACTAGAAAATGGACTTTTCTGAAATATTGGTAATACTCCATAACCAATCGCTATATTCTCTATTTTATTCCTGATTGAATATGTTATAACCCAATTATCTATTTCTTCTGGTATTGTATTGCATATATAATGATAACCACCATCACCTCCTCCTTCAAATATTGCTGTTAATTTATCTTCTGATAAATTAATATCTTCTGACTTATCACAATCAGAAAATACACATTTTGATTTTACTACATCATGTTTTGAATCTGTCTAATAGAAAAATTAAAGTCAATTATCAATAATACTTTTCGGAGTTTATTTACTATTTCTTCATTAACTGAATATGTTCTTTTTCTTGTAACTTTCTTAGTTTTATTCTTATTCTGAGATTCTTCTTCTATTGTAGTTATTATGATTGTATCAGGGGCAATAGGCTCTACATTGTTTAAATATATATCTATTGTATTATTCTTCTTTTTAGATTTTGTATTCTTCTTGTTTTTCATTATCAATTTGCAAACGTGTTTGACAATCAAAATAGAATAGAATTGATACAATCATATAATATTAAATAAACATTATTTTCAATTTATTTTGAAACATTTGTTTTTCTTCATTTCACTTTATATCAACGGAGAAGCATAATAGTATTACTTTATTCGTTTTTATTTCTCCTTTAGCTTATCAAAATAAAGAATTCACCCAACAATTTTGGGATCTTGCATCTGTTGAACCAGAATCTCGTGCAAAAGCAATTCAAAATATTTTAACTCATTTGACATCATGTAAAGATGTATCAAATGATGAAAAATTACCAAATTGCTCTGCAGATTTAGTTTATACTGTGAAGAGATTGATAAAAGGTTTAGCTTCATCCCAGAGATGCTGCAAGACAAGGATTTTCAGCGGCTTTGGTGTATATTTTTATTTTGTATTATTGAATGTTTTATAGATTTGTGTTATTACAATTCCCCTCTGTTGAAACATCAAATGTTATTAATCTATACAAAGAGTTATTAACAGCACAACATGGTTCAAAACGTCAAGAGAAGAAAGATCTATTTTTTTGCTCAAACATTTAGTGTAATGATTCTCCACAGAAGCAAGAGAATATATGACGGTACTAACACAAATATTGAATGTTTGCAATACTGTATTTCAACATTATTAGAAGTATATAAGAAGAAATCGTGGTTATTATGAATTATGCTTGGAATCTATAGGAAAGATTATACAATCAGTATATATATTTTATATTAATTATAATATTTTAGATTCCTTATCAATATTTCGTTAAGCATGTTGCACCAGCGATTGCCTGTATTATTCACCCAGTGAATTAAACAATTACCAAACCGTCAGTGTTGTCCTTAGCAGTTATTATTGAGACTTATTGTAAGAATATCAATAAACCTATTCCTGATGATCTTGTCAATATTCAAAATGGGGTTATGAAAAATATGACAAAATTAAGTCCAATTTTGATTGATACCGTTAAGTTTCTACCACAAAATCCATCCAATATGGTCACATATAATAGACTATCATCTTACCACAAAGATAATGAAAGAATTCTTCACATTATGGAATCAAATCACCAAATTATTCATAGAATCATCCAATATCGAGAAAAAGAGAATGGGCATTTATATTATTCGAGTATTATTTACCCAAAATACCAACTAGCAATTTAAAAGATTTCTTTATACCTGAATTATTCACTTATATTTCCAGTAACTTGAATAGACCAAATCAAACTCTTCACAAACAATCAATAGAAGTAACAAATGAAATAATAAAGAATGCAAAGAGTGATAGTGCTCGTCAATTAGAAATATATCATATTATTATTGATATGAATGGTGTATTATATGATCGTAAATATTCAACATCATTATTATTGAAATTATTAGATGGATTAGATTATACTGAAATTAGTAATTATATTAAGATGGTTATTAAAGAGATACAATGTCCTACCAATATTACTATCACCTCTAAAGATGGATCAACTACAAAGACAAATTCAACTCGAACATATGCAATTGAAGTGTTATATTGTATAGCTAATGGATTATCTAAAGTGATTAAAGAGAATGAATTGTTGAATATATTGAAGATGATGTGGGGATGGGGTATGTTTAATATAAAGACATGTAAATATGTTAATAAATGTATAAATATTATTATATATTATAAATATATTAGTATCAATTGATAATTCAAAGATAATCTTAACAGATTTAAAAGAATCATTTACACCTGAACAATCATCACAATGTCTAGAGAAATGTTTATCATTATTGAACGTATTATCAACAAGTAAAAGAAATGCTAATACATTACCAGGATTGCTATCTGATGATACATTTTGGATTTCACATCTTATTCAATATTTTAACGAATTAATTTCTGAAAATTCAAAACAGCTTGAACCAATCAAGCCTTTAGAAGATGAAAATAAGAAATTATCATTGAATTGTATGAAGAAATTAGAAGAATTATCAAATCATAAAAACAAAGAATCTGAAAAACCATTAGTTTATTCACTTCATTTATTATTAAGTAATATTTTATTACAATATTTATATGAACCAGAAGAAGATATCTCTATTATTGATGATATATTACATTGTATTGATGATTTATTAGATTCAAAGACTGATAAATCAATACCAGTGTTGATAGATATATTCATTAACTTATTGGGAAGAGGATCTCAGAGATTAAAGATAGCTATAAAGGAAGTATTTAAAGTGATTTCTGATATGATTTCTATTGATCAATTGAATGAAATAATTGATACATTGAAATTAGGTGAAAATGGTGAAGAAACAAAAGATGAAGAAGAAGAAGAAGAAGAAGATGATGATGATAAAGATGAAGATAAAGAAGAAGATAAAGAGATAAAATTCCCAAATACAAATGAATTAGAAGAATCATCAGATGAAAATGATGAAGATAATGATGATGAAGATGATGATGAAGAAGATAAAGATGAAGAAAAGGAAGATGATGATGATGAAGAGGTCAATCCACCAGGAGATGAAAAAGATTTTGAAGAATATGACCAGTCATTTGTAGATGCATTAAAAATGAAACAGAAAGAGAATAAACATAAGAAAGTCATTAAAATGAATTTAATTCACTTCAAATTGAGAGTATTGGAGTTATTGTCATTATATTCAACTATACAATGTAATAATATCAATGTTATTAGAATTATTGTTCCATTAATAAAGTCATATAAAGAATATGCTGTATATTTTATTATTATTAAATAGAATAAAAATGAATATAATATCTATACTAAGAAAGTAAAGAATGTTTTATTAAAAGAAATATTCCACGGTAAATCATATCCAAGTGGAAAGAATATATTAAAAGAAAAAGATGTTGTATATTCAACATTTGATGAAGTATGTCAATTACTGTCAAAATTACCAACAATCAATAGAAATTGGAATGAGAGTTATTTTGAGATATGTAGTGAAGCTTTGTTTTATTTGTTAAAGATATTAAGAAAGACTCAGAGTGATGGTGAAGTTTCAAATGAACAAAATATACTTGGAATAATTGATGTTGAAAAGATTCAAACGTCATTCAAGCCTATATTAGATATTTATTTCACTAAAAGAAATACAAGGATAAAATACAAATCACTCACATCAATGGTTAAGAAACAACCATTCTTTTCATCATTATTATTACTTAATAACTGTTGTAATTACATAATTGATTTTAAATTCCCTTCACTTTTCTTATTTGGTGAATGTATTATGTTAATGACATTGATATTACACTATCCACTCAGTTTTAAGTCAAATATCAAAATATTAAGTTGATTTACTGAAGTGTTTAGATGATGAAATTCCCACTTTGTTAATGACAGTTTTTAACAATGAAAATGAGAAATTGAAAGGTTTAACATCGTCTAAGAGGATAAGACCAATTTTAGAGTTAGTTAAAACTGGATTATTGAATTATGAGAAGGTAGAAAAGAAAACAGTTTAATGTATATATATATAATTTTATTAATTTCATAGTTATCTGCTTCATGGACTACTGTATTGGATAAGATATTAGAGACACCTAAAGGTAAAGGAATTAAGACATTTGTTGCTATTATTCGTAAGCATATCACTGTATGAAGATGATTAACTGTTTTGTAAAGAATATTCACTTATGATGTTGTTTATTGTTATTTGTTTATATGGTTGTATTGTTTAAGTTGAAATTCACGTTGTATTAAGATTGTAATAACAACATAATATTCTACTATTGAAGGACTAATTCTTTAGTTTGTCAAATCAACTGAAAGAATGAAAAACATTTTTATTAGTATATTGGTTGGGTTACTAATTATTTGTTTTACATTTGCTGGTTGTCCAAATGATTGCAGTGGACATGGCAAGTGTAATAACGATAAATGTGAGTGTGACACTATCCAAACCACTTCTGTTAATCTTATTAGTAGCACTGGAGGAGATTTAAAAAAGTACACAGGAAATGATTGTTCAATCAGTATATTTTTCTTTAATTTGTAATTTTTACTAGGAATGTGTCCTTATGGTAGAATAATATTTGTAGATGTTCCAAATGTTGATATGAATAGAATACTAAGTCAAAATAGTAAGAGTGATGATAAAACGGAAAGGAGAAGAGAATTATCTGATTCAAGAGCATCAGACAGATTTCATTCTACTGAATCATGTGCATTTGATTTAGTGAATGATAATTGGATAATTGAACCATTAAAGTCACAAAATGTTAAATTGAACAAAATAGGTGGAGTTATGAATTGTAGAGTAATTAATACAACAAAAGATGGTATTACATCTGAAATTATTACAAGTTTAAATTATTATACTTATGAAAATGATTATATTGTATTAGAATGGGATAAATCTCAAGCAGATTTAATAAATAAAGGACAGACTTTAGAATGTACCAAAAACAACAAAATCTTTTGGTGATTTTGCCTCTAGAATCTATGTAGAATTCGATGAAAATGGTAAAGCTACTTTAGAAAAAGAAATATCATCATTTATTGTCATATAATGAATATATTGATTCAAATTATACATTTGGATGTATTGTTAATCAAGAAGATAGTGAAATGAAAGTTTACACTGCTGAGAGTAAAGGATTTAATGAAGAATGTAATGAAGCTACTATAGATCAAAGATGTGTAAAAGAATGTGGTATTGAACAGATTGGTATTTGTAGTGAAAAAGAAAATGATGGAAAGTATAATTGTGAATGTGTGAAAAATGAATGTTATAATAAAAATGGATATAATTGTCAAAGAAAATGTGTTAAAGGTTATTTACCAATATGTTTAAATGATGAATGTGTTTGTAGAAAAGAAAGTAGAGCTTGTTTTAATGGAGATCAATGTAAAGATAAATATTGTGATGATAATTATTCACCGTTTTGTGTGAATGGTGAATGTAGTTGTGTTGTAAAATCCTGTAATGATCCAAATAATGAAGGTCAAAGTTGTTTAGGGTATTGTGGTGATAAGCCAGGCGTGTGTAGAACTAAAGTCTGCAAATGTGATAATGGTTGTTATGCTGAAGAAACATATACAGGTGCTGATTGTAATGATAATCAGATGAAAGTGTGTGTAAGTGGTGAATGGAAATGTGTTCAAGATCCATGTCCTAAATTAATAGCTGGGGAATTATGTATAGAAAATTGTGGAGAAGATGGAAATGGTAATATTATAAAGAGAGGAATCTGTAATGCAAATAACAAATGTGAATGTTTTGTGATTGATAAACCAAATACTAAATGTGTAAATGGCGAAGAATGTATTGTAAGTGAAACTGATAAAAGAGGATTATGTAAAAGTGGTGTATGTAAGCCAATAGACAATATTTGTAAAATGGCTGATGCTACAGAAAATACAGATGGTTTTGCTTGTATGACTAATTGTGGTGATACTGATGCAAAAGGTATTTGTAAAAGTGGAGAATGTATATGTGATACAACAAATGCTAACTGTATAAATGGTGAAGAATGTGAAAACAATTGTAAAACTGATGAAATTGGATTTTGTCGAAAAGGAATATGTGAATGTGTAAAAGATCTATGTAAAGGTGCCTTAGATGGTGCATTATGTGATAATAACTGTAAAACATCTGATAACAAAGTAGTATATGGACTTTGTATAAATGGAAAATGTAATTGTGATACAGGAGATTGTAAAAGTGAATCTGATTGTAATAATATTATTAATTGTGCTACTGATGGTACAGAAGAAGTAAAATGTATAAGTGGTGAATGTAAATGTATTCAAAAAGCCTGTACAAATGAGAAAGTTGGAGAACTATGTGTAGCAGATTGTGGAGACAGTAAAAGAGGAATCTGTAATACAGACAAGAAATGTAAATGTGTAGCTACAAATGATGTATTATGTATGAATGGAGAAAAATGTAGTTTGAGTAATGGTGTTATTGGTAAAAGAGGTTTATGTAAAAGTGGAATATGTACAGCAGTAGATGATATTTGTGTTAGTGCAAAATCTAAAGGTCGAGCTTGTATGAATAATTGTGTAGATGGAAATGAACATTCTATATATGGTCATTGTGATGGAAATGATAAATGTATATGTGATATTAGTGTAGATGTAACAGTTGATAATGACTATTGCGACAGTGCTGATAATGAATGTTCTAATTCTAATCTAAAGTGTGAATCTGATGAAACTGCAATGTGTCTTTATAATAAATGTATTTGTATAAAGAATAATTATTGTGATGGAAGTAATAATGGTCAACATTGTTTTGGAAATTGTAAAGATAACAAACTTGGAATATGTGTTTCAGGCGAATGTTATTGTAAGACAGGTCGATGTACAACCGATGATAGTTGTTCGATTGCTTGTGCTACTGATGGTACGGAAGAAAAGAAATGTATAAGTGGTGAATGTAAATGTATTCAAAAAGCCTGTACAAATGAGAAAGTTGGTGAGTTATGTTTGGCGAAATGTGGAAAAGATGATGATGGTGTTGATATGAGAGGAATTTGTAATGCAAATAACAAATGTGAATGTTTTGCGATTGATAAACCAAATACTAAATGTGTAAATGGCGAAGAATGTATTGTAAGTGAAACTGATAAAAGAGGATTATGTAAAAGTGGTGTATGTAAGCCAATAGACAATATTTGTAAAATGGCTGATGCTACAGAAAATACAGATGGTTTTGCTTGTATGACTAATTGTGGTGATACTGATGCAAAAGGTATTTGTAAAAGTGGAGAATGTATATGTGATACAACAAATGCTAACTGTATAAATGGTGAAGAATGTGAAAACAATTGTAAAACTGATGAAATTGGATTTTGTCGAAAAGGAATATGTGAATGTGTAAAAGATCTATGTAAAGGTGCCTTAGATGGTGCATTATGTGATAATAACTGTAAAACATCTGATAACAAAGTAGTATATGGACTTTGTATAAATGGGAAAATGTAATTGTGATACAGGAGATTGTAAAAGTGAATCTGATTGTAATAATATTATTAATTGTGCTACTGATGGTACAGAAGAAGTAAAATGTATAAGTGGTGAATGTAAATGTATTCAAAAAGCCTGTACAAATGAGAAAGTTGGAGAACTATGTGTAGCAGATTGTGGAGACAGTAAAAGAGGAATCTGTAATACAGACAAGAAATGTAAATGTGTAGCTACAAATGATGTATTATGTATGAATGGAGAAAAATGTAGTTTGAGTAATGGTGTTATTGGTAAAAGAGGTTTTATGTAAAAGTGGAATATGTACAGCAGTAGATGATATTTGTGTTAGTGCAAAATCTAAAGGTCGAGCTTGTATGAATAATTGTGTAGATGGAAATGAACATTCTATATATGGTCATTGTGATGGAAATGATAAATGTATATGTGATATTAGTGTAGATGTAACAGTTGATAATGACTATTGCGACAGTGCTGATAATGAATGTTCTAATTCTAATCTAAAGTGTGAATCTGATGAAACTGCAATGTGTCTTTATAATAAATGTATTTGTATAAAGAATAATTATTGTGATGGAAGTAATAATGGTCAACATTGTTTTGGAAATTGTAAAGATAACAAACTTGGAATATGTGTTTCAGGCGAATGTTATTGTAAGACAGGTCGATGTACAACCGATGATAGTTGTTCGATTGCTTGTGCTACTGATGGTACGGAAGAAAAGAAATGTATAAGTGGTGAATGTAAATGTATTCAAAAAGCCTGTACAAATGAGAAAGTTGGTGAGTTATGTTTGGCGAAATGTGGAAAAGATGATGATGGTGTTGATATGAGAGGAATTTGTAATGCAAATAACAAATGTGAATGTTTTGCGATTGATAAACCAAATACTAAATGTGTAAATGGCGAAGAATGTATTGTAAGTGAAACTGATAAAAGAGGATTATGTAAAAGTGGTGTGTATGTAAGCCAATAGACAATATTTGTAAAATGGCTGATGCTACAGAAAATACAGATGGTTTTGCTTGTATGACTAATTGTGGTGATACTGATGCAAAAGGTATTTGTAAAAGTGGAGAATGTATATGTGATACAACAAATGCTAACTGTATAAATGGTGAAGAATGTGAAAACAATTGTAAAAACTGATGAAATTGGATTTTGTCGAAAAGGAATATGTGAATGTGTAAAAGATCTATGTAAAGGTGCCTTAGATGGTGCATTATGTGATAATAACTGTAAAACATCTGATAACAAAGTAGTATATGGACTTTGTATAAATGGAAAATGTAATTGTGATACAGGAGATTGTAAAAGTGAATCTGATTGTAATAATATTATTAATTGTGCTACTGATGGTACAGAAGAAGTAAAATGTATAAGTGGTGAATGTAAATGTATTCAAAAAGCCTGTACAAATGAGAAAGTTGGAGAACTATGTGTAGCAGATTGTGGAGACAGTAAAAGAGGAATCTGTAATACAGACAAGAAATGTAAATGTGTAGCTACAAATGATGTATTATGTATGAATGGAGAAAAATGTAGTTTGAGTAATGGTGTTATTGGTAAAAGAGGTTTATGTAAAAGTGGAATATGTACAGCAGTAGATGATATTTGTGTTAGTGCAAAATCTAAAGGTCGAGCTTGTATGAATAATTGTGTAGATGGAAATGAACATTCTATATATGGTCATTGTGATGGAAATGATAAATGTATATGTGATATTAGTGTAGATGTAACAGTTGATAATGACTATTGCGACAGTGCTGATAATGAATGTTCTAATTCTAATCTAAAGTGTGAATCTGATGAAACTGCAATGTGTCTTTATAATAAATGTATTTGTATAAAGAATAATTATTGTGATGGAAGTAATAATGGTCAACATTGTTTTGGAAATTGTAAAGATAACAAACTTGGAATATGTGTTTCAGGCGAATGTTATTGTAAGACAGGTCGATGTACAACCGATGATAGTTGTTCGATTGCTTGTGCTACTGATGGTACGGAAGAAAGAAATGTATAAGTGGTGAATGTAAATGTATTCAAAAAGCCTGTACAAATGAGAAAGTTGGTGAGTTATGTTTGGCGAAATGTGGAAAAGATGATGATGGTGTTGATATGAGAGGAATTTGTAATGCAAATAACAAATGTGAATGTTTTGCGATTGATAAACCAAATACTAAATGTGTAAATGGCGAAGAATGTATTGTAAGTGAAACTGATAAAAGAGGATTATGTAAAAGTGGTGTATGTAAGCCAATAGACAATATTTGTAAAATGGCTGATGCTACAGAAAATACAGATGGTTTTGCTTGTATGACTAATTGTGGTGATACTGATGCAAAAGGTATTTGTAAAAGTGGAGAATGTATATGTGATACAACAAATGCTAACTGTATAAATGGTGAAGAATGTGAAAACAATTGTAAAACTGATGAAATTGGATTTTGTCGAAAAGGAATATGTGAATGTGTAAAAGATCTATGTAAAGGTGCCTTAGATGGTGCATTATGTGATAATAACTGTAAAACATCTGATAACAAAGTAGTATATGGACTTTGTATAAATGGAAAAGTGATTGTATTGAATCTGATTGTAATAATATTATTAATTGTGCTACTGATGGTACAGAAGAAGTAAAATGTATAAGTGGTGAATGTAAATGTATTCAAAAAAGCCTGTACAAATGAGAAAGTTGGAGAACTATGTGTAGCAGATTGTGGAGACAGTAAAAGAGGAATCTGTAATACAGACAAGAAATGTAAATGTGTAGCTACAAATGATGTATTATGTATGAATGGAGAAAAATGTAGTTTGAGTAATGGTGTTATTGGTAAAAGAGGTTTATGTAAAAGTGGAATATGTACAGCAGTAGATGATATTTGTGTTAGTGCAAAATCTAAAGGTCGAGCTTGTATGAATAATTGTTGTAGATGGAAATGAACATTCTATATATGGTCATTGTGATGGAAATGATAAATGTATATGTGATATTAGTGTAGATGTAACAGTTGATAATGACTATTGCGACAGTGCTGATAATGAATGTTCTAATTCTAATCTAAAGTGTGAATCTGATGAAACTGCAATGTGTCTTTATAATAAATGTATTTGTATAAAGAATAATTATTGTGATGGAAGTAATAATGGTCAACATTGTTTTGGAAATTGTAAAGATAACAAACTTGGAATATGTGTTTCAGGCGAATGTTATTGTAAGACAGGTCCGATGTACAACCGATGATAGTTGTTCGATTGCTTGTGCTACTTGATGGTACGGAAGAAAAGAAATGTATAAGTGGTTGAATGTAAATGTATTCAAAAAGCCTGTACAAATGAGAAAGTTGGTGAGTTATGTTTGGCGAAATGTGGAAAAGATGATGATGGTGTTGATATGAGAGGAATTTGTAATGCAAATAACAAATGTGAATGTTTTGCGATTGATAAACCAAATACTAAATGTGTAAATGGCGAAGAATGTATTGTAAGTGAAACTGATAAAAGAGGATTATGTAAAAGTGGTGTATGTAAGCCAATAGACAATATTTGTAAAATGGCTGATGCTACAGAAAATACAGATGGTTTTGCTTGTATGACTAATTGTGGTGATACTGATGCAAAAGGTATTTGTAAAAGTGGAGAATGTATATGTGATACAACAAATGCTAACTGTATAAATGGTGAAGAATGTGAAAACAATTGTAAAACTGATGAAATTGGATTTTGTCGAAAAGGAATATGTGAATGTGTAAAAGATCTATGTAAAGGTGCCTTAGATGGTGCATTATGTGATAATAACTGTAAAACATCTGATAACAAAGTAGTATATGGACTTTGTATAAATGGAAAATGTAATTGTGATACAGGAGATTGTAAAAGTGAATCTGATTGTAATAATATTATTAATTGTGCTACTGATGGTACAGAAGAAGTAAAATGTATAAGTGGTGAATGTAAATGTATTCAAAAAGCCTGTACAAATGAGAAAGTTGGAGAACTATGTGTAGCAGATTGTGGAGACAGTAAAAGAGGAATCTGTAATACAGACAAGAAATGTAAATGTGTAGCTACAAATGATGTATTATGTATGAATGGAGAAAAATGTAGTTTGAGTAATGGTGTTATTGGTAAAAGAGGTTTATGTAAAAGTGGAATATGTACAGCAGTAGATGATATTTGTGTTAGTGCAAAATCTAAAGGTCGAGCTTGTATGAATAATTGTGTAGATGGAAATGAACATTCTATATATGGTCATTGTGATGGAAATGATAAATGTATATGTGATATTAGTGTAGATGTAACAGTTGATAATGACTATTGCGACAGTGCTGATAATGAATGTTCTAATTCTAATCTAAAGTGTGAATCTGATGAAACTGCAATGTGTCTTTATAATAAATGTATTTGTATAAAGAATAATTATTGTGATGGAAGTAATAATGGTCAACATTGTTTTGGAAATTGTAAAGATAACAAACTTGGAATATGTGTTTCAGGCGAATGTTATTGTAAGACAGGTCGATGTACAACCGATGATAGTTGTTCGATTGCTTGTGCTACTGATGGTACGGAAGAAAAGAAATGTATAAGTGGTGAATGTAAATGTATTCAAAAAGCCTGTACAAATGAGAAAGTTGGTGAGTTATGTTTGGCGAAATGTGGAAAAGATGATGATGGTGTTGATATGAGAGGAATTTGTAATGCAAATAACAAATGTGAATGTTTTGCGATTGATAAACCAAATACTAAATGTGTAAATGGCGAAGAATGTATTGTAAGTGAAACTGATAAAAGAGGATTATGTAAAAGTGGTGTATGTAAGCCAATAGACAATATTTGTAAAATGGCTGATGCTACAGAAAATACAGATGGTTTTGCTTGTATGACTAATTGTGGTGATACTGATGCAAAAGGTATTTGTAAAAGTGGAGAATGTATATGTGATACAACAAATGCTAACTGTATAAATGGTGAAGAATGTGAAAACAATTGTAAAACTGATGAAATTGGATTTTGTCGAAAAGGAATATGTGAATGTGTAAAAGATCTATGTAAAGGTGCCTTAGATGGTGCATTATGTGATAATAACTGTAAAACATCTGATAACAAAGTAGTATATGGACTTTGTATAAATGGAAAATGTAATTGTGATACAGGAGATTGTAAAAGTGAATCTGATTGTAATAATATTATTAATTGTGCTACTGATGGTACAGAAGAAGTAAAATGTATAAGTGGTGAATGTAAATGTATTCAAAAAGCCTGTACAAATGAGAAAGTTGGAGAACTATGTGTAGCAGATTGTGGAGACAGTAAAAGAGGAATCTGTAATACAGACAAGAAATGTAAATGTGTAGCTACAAATGATGTATTATGTATGAATGGAGAAAAATGTAGTTTGAGTAATGGTGTTATTGGTAAAAGAGGTTTATGTAAAAGTGGAATATGTACAGCAGTAGATGATATTTGTGTTGGTGCAAAATCTAAAGGTCGAGCTTGTATGAATAATTGTGTAGATGGAAATGAACATTCTATATATGGTCATTGTGATGGAAATGATAAATGTATATGTGATATTAGTGTAGATGTAACAGTTGATAATGACTATTGCGACAGTGCTGATAATGAATGTTCTAATTCTAATCTAAAGTGTGAATCTGATGAAACTGCAATGTGTCTTTATAATAAATGTATTTGTATAAAGAATAATTATTGTGATGGAAGTAATAATGGTCAACATTGTTTTGGAAATTGTAAAGATAACAAACTTGGAATATGTGTTTCAGGCGAATGTTATTGTAAGACAGGTCGATGTACAACCGATGATAGTTGTTCGATTGCTTGTGCTACTGATGGTACGGAAGAAAAGAAATGTATAAGTGGTGAATGTAAATGTATTCAAAAAGCCTGTACAAATGAGAAAGTTGGTGAGTTATGTTTGGCGAAATGTGGAAAAGATGATGATGGTGTTGATATGAGAGGAATCTGTAATGCAAATAACAAATGTGAATGTTTTGCGATTGATAAACCAAATACTAAATGTGTAAATGGCGAAGAATGTATTGTAAGTGAAACTGATAAAGAGGATTATGTAAAAGTGGTGTATGTAAGCCAATAGACAATATTTGTAAAATGGCTGATGCTACAGAAAATACAGATGGTTTTGCTTGTATGACTAATTGTGGTGATACTGATGCAAAAGGTATTTGTAAAAGTGGAGAATGTATATGTGATACAACAAATGCTAACTGTATAAATGGTGAAGAATGTGAAAACAATTGTAAAACTGATGAAATTGGATTTTGTCGAAAAGGAATATGTGAATGTGTAAAAGATCTATGTAAAGGTGCCTTAGATGGTGCATTATGTGATAATAACTGTAAAACATCTGATAACAAAGTAGTATATGGACTTTGTATAAATGGAAAATGTAATTGTGATACAGGAGATTGTAAAAGTGAATCTGATTGTAATAATATTATTAATTGTGCTACTGATGGTACAGAAGAAGTAAAATGTATAAGTGGTGAATGTAAATGTATTCAAAAAGCCTGTACAAATGAGAAAGTTGGAGAACTATGTGTAGCAGATTGTGGAGACAGTAAAAGAGGAATCTGTAATACAGACAAGAAATGTAAATGTGTAGCTACAAATGATGTATTATGTATGAATGGAGAAAAATGTAGTTTGAGTAATGGTGTTATTGGTAAAAGAGGTTTATGTAAAAGTGGAATATGTACAGCAGTAGATGATATTTGTGTTAGTGCAAAATCTAAAGGTCGAGCTTGTATGAATAATTGTGTAGATGGAAATGAACATTCTATATATGGTCATTGTGATGGAAATGATAAATGTATATGTGATATTAGTGTAGATGTAACAGTTGATAATGACTATTGCGACAGTGCTGATAATGAATGTTCTAATTCTAATCTAAAGTGTGAATCTGATGAAACTGCAATGTGTCTTTATAATAAATGTATTTGTATAAAGAATAATTATTGTGATGGAAGTAATAATGGTCAACATTGTTTTGGAAATTGTAAAGATAACAAACTTGGAATATGTGTTTCAGGCGAATGTTATTGTAAGACAGGTCGATGTACAACCGATGATAGTTGTTCGATTGCTTGTGCTACTGATGGTACGGAAGAAAAGAAATGTATAAGTGGTGAATGTAAATGTATTCAAAAAGCCTGTACAAATGAGAAAGTTGGAGAACTATGTATAGCTGATTGTGGAAATAATGAAAGAGGAATATGTACAGATATGGGTAGTGATGCAACTCCCCATATAAAATGTAAATGTTATCCATATTATGATAATAAATGTAATAACATAGATGATTGTAAAAAAGATTGTAATGATGATAGTGAAAAATATTGTCATAAAGGTAATTGTGGATGCAAAATTAAACCCACATCTTCTAATTGCAATAATGATGGATCTACTGATGGTTATTTCTGTTCAAGTAAAAATGATGCAAATATTAATGGTGTTTGTAATAAAGGAAGTTGTGTTGAAACTAATTTTGATGTTTGTCACAATGGTGAAGAAGGTGAAAAAAGTGATGATGAAAAAGGAAAATATATGAAAAAGTATTGTGTTCATGGAGTATGGAGAGAAATTGAAGATATTTGTAGATATGATGATAATAAAAATGAACTTTCAACTAATGGAACAGCTTGTCTAGCAAATTGTAATGGTGATTCATTTGTTCCAGGAGTTTGTGAAGGTCAAATATGTAAATGTATTGATAAACCTTGTATAAATGGTGATGATTGTGAAAAAGAATGTAAAAGTGATCAAACTCCACTTTGTCACTATGGTGAATGCAAATGCTATGATACTCCTTGCAATAATGAAGATTCTGATGGTGAAATATGTATAGCAGATTGTGGAACAGATAAAGTAGGTGTTTGTCTTAATAAAAAATGTGTGTGTAATGTTAAAGACAGTAAATCAACAGAAGGAAGATGTCCAAATGGTCATATATGCCAAATGGCTGATAATGATGGAAAAGCATTAGATGAATATGGAATGTGTGTGAAAGGAAAATGTGAAGGATTATGTGATGGTAAAGAAAAAAGGAGATGAATGTATAGCAAAGTTAGAGGGTGGTGAAAAAGGAGTATGTGATAGTGAGAATGGAAAATGTGTAAAAGGATTATGTGTAAATGGAGAAATATGCAATATGAATGGTGTTACAAATGGTGTATGTAAAAAAGGTGAATGTATAGAAAAACGTAGTGATTATTGTGAAAATGATAAGTCATGTTCAGAATTAAAATGTCCAAAATATTATAAATCAGTTTGTGTTGAAAGCACACACTGTGAATGCGTAGAAACAACAACAACATTCACTTTACCTACAGATAGTGAAATTCCAAAAGGAAAGTGTTTTATTCTTTCAGGTGAAGGTGGTAATTCAGTTTCATTAACTGGAAGTACAATAGGAGATGTGGTTTATCAATATGGAGATAGATATTCTTATGGCCCAAATAGTAAAATGGAAGAAGAGAGTATAAAGAAAGGAGATAAAACTGATAATGGAGATAAAGTTGCAGTTAAAAAACCTAATAATCCAATAAAACAAATTAAAGAATCAAATGGAAATGTTAAATATGAAGAAAGAGATTTATTTATTTCTCAATGATTGAAGTATTTGGAGATCAAACTGCTGCAGCTGAAAGATTATTAATGGATGGAGGTAAAATAACAATTCATGATGAAAAGAGTGGAATATCAACTGTTTATACAATTATAAGAATTCATTATTGTAGAAAAGTTGGAAGTGGATGGAGAGAATATTCTTTATTAGGGAAATTACTTGATGAAATAAATGATAAATGTAAAAATAAAAACTTTGAAATTGATAGTGGTGATGGAAGAAGAAGAAGATTATTATCACCAAATGATGAAAATCCAATAACTATAACATATGCTGAATTAGAAGAAGAATATAAATCAACAGCTAAAAGTGTGGTTATTTCAGCTGAAAGAGTTGATTATCACCCATATGCAGAATGTAGTGGAGTAGGAACATGTGATAGAAGTAAAGGTAAATGTGTTTGTTTGGATGGATATGAAGGAGAGAATTGTGGTAGAATTAAGTGTGTGAATGATTGTAATGGAAGAGGAGAATGTGTTGCTGAAAGAGTACCAAGTAGTGGATTTGGTAATACTCATGATGAGCAAATATATTTTTACTGTAAATGTAATGCTGGTTATAGTGGAGTTGATTGTAGTGAAAGAGTATGTCCGAAAAGTGAAAGGAATTGATAATGTTTATAGGACATGTGGTGGAAATGGTTCTTGTAATGAAATCAACAGGCGAATGTACCTGTAATAATGGTTATAGTGGATTTGACTGTAGTATTGTTGGAAACTAACAAACACATTTTATTATTAATATGAAATATATATTCTTTATGAATGTGTTTTTATTATTCTAAAACAATCAACAGAACATTCAAAAAATAAAAATGAAATAAAAAGAAACGAATATCTTTTCAGTAAGTTGAATTTGTAATGAGTAATAACTCAGGATCCAAGTTGATAAATATTACCAGTAATGGTAAATCAAAAACATTTGCATTATAAGAAAATGGCTAGTTCAGAATTCCAAAAGATAGTTTCTTGTGGTTTAATGTCTTCCTTCTGAAGACTGTATAGTTGGATTGAGAGACAATAAAACTCTTGAAGTCATCATGCTATCAACTGTGGTAGAACATCCTGAAATAATGAAGAATAGTGATTATACTCTACTTCTATTAGATGGTATATATTAATGGTATAATTGAATAGATTCTGAACAAACTGGATCATGGGAAGAAAATGAAAAACAAATGCCTCAAATGGAATAGATAACGAAGATATGTTTAATGAATACATATCCTCCCTTGAAAAAGAAAAAATCCTAAACAGTGAAGATATAAAAATCCTTTTAACAGAAATTGAAAATCCAGAATCACCTTTATCCAAAATACTATCAAATGTTTCTGAATCAGGAACATATGAATATTTCCGTAAGTTTATGTTACGATTCATTGGTGCAAGACATCCAGAAAGTGGTGCAAATATCATAAAACTACTATCCTTTGTAGATGAAGAATATGAGAAAGGTCAATTTAACAGTTATGAGCATGAAATAATAAAAGATATAATATCACAATATGATGAAAGTGTAGTAATGATGTTGGAATATTTATTACATAAGAATTATAACAATTTAGAGAATTACATAATCCGATTAATCAATACTCGTGTGAATGATGTGGTATATGTAAATGAGTTGATTTATCATGCAATTAATTATTTAATTGATAAAAGAAAGATTAATCCTTCCATATTAAACTGTATATATATATTTATTTATTTATTCTAATAGATTTGGATATATTAATTCCTGAGTCTTATAATTATATAACTAACATGCATAATGATTTCTTAGTATGTTTATATTAT